>NW_021011516.1:276876-564453 GCF_003987935.1 Bombyx mandarina | reverse complement strand
CCCCCGGTGGGGCGGGTGGGCTCAGTACGTACAGAGCGAGGGCGGTGTGTGGTGCAGGTGTGGACTGGGGCGGCGTGCGGACGAGTGGGACGCGTGGCCCCCCGGTGGGGCGGGTGGGCTCAGTACGTACAGAGCGAGGGCGGTGTGTGGTGCAGGTGTGGACTGGGGCGGCGTGCGGACGAGTGGGACGCGTGGCCCCCCGGTGGGGCGGGTGGGCTCAGTACGTACAGAGCGAGGGCGGTGTGTGGTGCAGGTGTGGACTGGGGCGGCGTGCGGACGAGTGGGACGCGTGGCCCCCCGGTGGGGCGGGTGGGCTCAGTACGTACAGAGCGAGGGCGGTGTGTGGTGCAGGTGTGGACTGGGGCGGCGTGCGGACGAGTGGGACGCGTGGCCCCCCGGTGGGGCGGGTGGGCTCAGTACGTACAGAGCGAGGGCGGTGTGTGGTGCAGGTGTGGACTGGGGCGGCGTGCGGACGAGTGGGACGCGTGGCCCCCCGGTGGGGCGGGTGGGCTCAGTACGTACAGAGCGAGGGCGGTGTGTGGTGCAGGTGTGGACTGGGGCGGCGTGCGGACGAGTGGGACGCGTGGCCCCCCGGTGGGGCGGGTGGGCTCAGTACGTACAGAGCGAGGGCGGTGTGTGGTGCAGGTGTGGACTGGGGCGGCGTGCGGACGAGTGGGACGCGTGGCCCCCCGGTGGGGCGGGTGGGCTCAGTACGTACAGAGCGAGGGCGGTGTGTGGTGCAGGTGTGGACTGGGGCGGCGTGCGGACGAGTGGGACGCGTGGCCCCCCGGTGGGGCGGGTGGGCTCAGTACGTACAGAGCGAGGGCGGTGTGTGGTGCAGGTGTGGACTGGGGCGGCGTGCGGACGAGTGGGACGCGTGGCCCCCCGGTGGGGCGGGTGGGCTCAGTACGTACAGAGCGAGGGCGGTGTGTGGTGCAGGTGTGGACTGGGGCGGCGTGCGGACGAGTGGGACGCGTGGCCCCCCGGTGGGGCGGGTGGGCTCAGTACGTACAGAGCGAGGGCGGTGTGTGGTGCAGGTGTGGACTGGGGCGGCGTGCGGACGAGTGGGACGCGTGGCCCCCCGGTGGGGCGGGTGGGCTCAGTACGTACAGAGCGAGGGCGGTGTGTGGTGCAGGTGTGGACTGGGGCGGCGTGCGGACGAGTGGGACGCGTGGCCCCCCGGTGGGGCGGGTGGGCTCAGTACGTACAGAGCGAGGGCGGTGTGTGGTGCAGGTGTGGACTGGGGCGGCGTGCGGACGAGTGGGACGCGTGGCCCCCCGGTGGGGCGGGTGGGCTCAGTACGTACAGAGCGAGGGCGGTGTGTGGTGCAGGTGTGGACTGGGGCGGCGTGCGGACGAGTGGGTCGCGTGGCCCCCCGGTGGGGCGGGTGGGCTCAGTACGTACAGAGCGAGGGCGGTGTGTGGTGCAGGTGTGGACTGGGGCGGCGTGCGGCGCGAGTGGTTCACGCAGGTGTGCGCGCAGCTGTTCGACGCCCGACGCGCGCTGTTCGTGCCGTTCAGCGACGCGCCGGCCGCGCTGGTGCACCCCAACCCCGCTCGGCCGCCGCATCTCAAGGTCTCACAACTACTCTCTGTATACCATGTGCACTTCCATGATTCACATTTTTTTTTTTGTACCAATCGGTCTTCTTCTCATCCGTTACTTTTCACCCTTTCGTTATTTTATTTTTTTATAATTTTTGTTATTGCTTAGATGCGTGAACGAGCTCACAGCCCATCTGGTGTTAAGTGGTTACTGGAGCCTATCTATAACGTAAATACGCCACCCGCCTTGAGATATAAATTCTAAGATCTCAGTATAGTTACGATGGCTGCCCCACCCTTCAAACCGAAACGCATTACTGCTTCACAGCAAAAATAGGCAGGGCGGTAGTACCTACCCGTGCGGACTAACAAGAGATCCTACCACCAGTAATTACGCAAATTATAATTTTGCGAGTTTGATATTTATTACACGACGTTATTCCTTCACCGTGGAAGTCAATCGTGAACATTTATTGAGTACGTATTTCGTAAACAATTTCGGAATGAAACTAATAAAAATTAGTACGAAATACGTACTCATTTTTATTAGTTTCATTCCGAAATTGTTTCATTTTTTCTTTACAGTCATTAATTAGCTAGATAATTGCAGAAAAAAAAAAAAACTTTCATTATCAATAATTTAAAGTGTGTTCTCAAATGACGTCATCATTGGCTTTATTAAAACAGATACCTGTGTATATCTGTATTTTTATATACTCTGTGCATGACTCGAATATCAGTTTTGATAGATTTGAGGACTTTTTGGCGGGAACGCGAGGTGTGAAGTTGTGTGATTTATTTTATTTTGTCTATTTAGTGTTTCTTCGGGTTTAAATGTGTAATAATGGTGGTTTATTAACTGTTTAATATCTGTGAAAGTACACAAATGTGGAAAAATGAAACAAAGCCGCTGGACGTAACATCTCGGGATCCTCCAAAAAGTTCACTGAAAAAACCTTAGTAAATGACCACCATTTTACTGAGATAATATTTCATCCCATTTCATTTCATTTAATTTCATCCCAGTTGATTAATGTTTTAAATTAATCATCTTCATTTCAATTCACTCCATAATATCATTTTTATCAAAAATATGAATATAAATTAAAATAAGACATGACTTAAAGGTCTCCGTTACCAGGTCATAAAATCCCTTAAAAAAATCAGTTTTGATAGTTCATCGACATCCTCAAAGGACTTTTTGGCGAGAACGCGAAGAGGGAAGTTTTGTGAATTGTTTTATTTTGTCTATTTTGTGTTTCTTCAGGTTTAAATGTGTAATAACGGTGGCTTATTAACTGTTTAGTATCTGTGAAAGTGCACAAATGAGGGAAAATGAAACAAAGCCGCTGGACGTAGCTTCTCGGGGTACTTCAAAAAGTCCACTGAAAAAGTAAATAACCACCATTTTACTGAGATTACATTTCATCCCAAATCATCTCATCTCATTGTATTTCATGCCAAATTAATTAATGTTTCAAATTAATCAGTTTCATTTCATTTCACTCCATATTATAATTTTTCATAAAAAAGAATATAAAAGATTAGGCTCTATGGTATGATACATTTGCCTTTCCAGTTGGAAAAATGGAACTACTACTCAAAGCATGAAGGTAGTCATAATTTGAACACCGTCAAAACTTTTAATAGTCTTGTCTATCAATGCCTTGTATAAAAATCCGAACGTGTTTTCAGAAATTGTTCTCAAGTTCTTAGATAAAATAATTATTCATTATTGACGTGACAACGTCTTATAATTCGATGGAGCCGGCTGCACGCACGAAAAAACATGACTCATGCGGTGTTATCTCGCTTTGAGGCGTTCCATTTAAGGCTTGAAGTGCAAGCGAGAGCGCGCAACGACCGACAAAGAGGCACAATCGGCCTCCGCGTTCGGCAGCGTTCGACATCTGTCTCTCTCCTACTTGAGTGAGCGATGCATCCGCGTGGACAGCTGCTATACAATAATACATTTACATGTTTTCGTCAAGTATGAAGTTCAGTGAAAAGTGAATGTGGTGTCAATTGTCCATTCAAAATATCTATCAAACAAATAAAATTAAAATTTTCTTTTGAAAAATGAAACCATTCCATCAGTATTTTCTTATGACGTTCAACTATCTTCAGTAAACCGACTTTACAGACAACCGATTTTTTTTATAACTGAACGGCTATGTCGACAGAAGCATAAAAAGAGTCACAGGTTATCAATTTTTGAGGCATATATTTTGTATGCCACGTTGATGACGTCATTACCTTGATAAGCGATTGTATTTACGAATTAATTATTTAAAAAAAAATTGCATTGCGTTTCAATAGTTTTTTTCAAATATTTTCTTTTTACTAGTGGTCGCCCAGCGGTCGAAATTCGACCATAATTAATTTAAAATATAATTTTGAACATTATTAAGATTCTATTGTCAAAGACTATACTTCTTTAATCACAGATTTCGCCAAGGCTACACTAAAGATAAATAATGTTAACGAAAAACAATATTAATCTATTCTCAATTTGACCACAGACTTTAACATTAAACAAAAGAGTACCTATGTGTGTGTACACTTACGTGTGTGTGTCAAATAAATGGCAGTGTGTGTATGATTTGATTGATTTAATGTATTTTTTATGCATAATTAAAAAAAATCAACATTCTGCACTCCTTCTCTATATTTTCTCCATAAAGTTTTCGTAAAAAGGGATACAAAGTTTTTGCTTCACGTATTAATATATAGATATCAATACCCACTATATTAAAATGAATGAATCATTCGATAAAAACATATTTTAGTTAAATTATTAAGTTTAAAATTTACAGGATAAAATATATAATTTGTTACTTAAATAAGTGATTGTAATACACACGGCGGATCGTTTTGCAGCTAAAGCACTTCGAGTTCGCTGGTAAGATGGTCGGCAAGTGTCTGTACGAGAGCGCGCTGGGCGGCTCCTACCGGCAGCTGGTCCGCGCGCGCCTCACGCGCTCCTTCCGCGCGCAGCTCATCGGTCTGCGCGTGCACTACAAGGTGCGCCCTGCCCTGACTTTCCGACACTGTCCCCGTCCCCGCCTGCCCCCTAACCGCTCTCGCCCCTGCCTATCCACCTGTACGCCCTCGCNGTCCCCGCCCCCGCCTGTCCCTATGTACGTCACCGACCCTTGCCTGTCCCCCTGACCGCTCCCTCGCCCCCTACTCACCTACACTAACCCGTTGCAGTACTTCGAACAAGATGACCCGGAGCTATACCTGTCCAAGATAAAGTACATCCTGGAGACGGACCTGGACGCGGCCGAGCCCGAGCTGGAGCTGTACTTCGTGGAGGAGGAGTACGACGGCGCCGGGCAGCTCGTCAACACGTGCGAGCTGGTCCCCGACGGAGCGCGCACACGGGTGAGCCTCGCCGGGACCTCCATACTAAGCGCTGTCTAGCTCAGCTGGTGTTATAGTGTCACTGTGAGTAATCAGGTCGATTTCTCGTTGTATAGTGTAACGGTCGTCCTACCTTCAACTGCTTCGCGACAGAGTACTAATCATGCTAAACTTGTAAGTCTCTGTAATACATCTTTGAAATACCACAATATAATTGCCGGTGCTACGTGCGGGTCGGGCTTGAACACACAAATTGTTTTATTTTCGTTTTATTTAATAATGTTACTCTTACCGGCGTAAGAGTAACGCCATCTATCACGGAATAGTCGAACGAATATGTATCGAAGGATCTAGTAGCATCTAGAACGCTCGAGTAGTAGAACGCCATTTATTGTTAGATAGCGGAAACATACAATACTCGACTTGTGTAGAATATTCTCGACGGTTCTAGAAATTTTGTTAACTACTAGATAACATAATATATTAAATTCGAAGAAAAGTGGTATTCGATGAATAAAGTTGTTGGTAATCGGGTTTTAAATCTGTTGTGTCGACACTTGGGTACCTAGGCGATGTTGTGTCGTGTCGTGACGTCTAATCACAGAATGTGTTCGTCTTGCGCGCCCCTCCACCCTTGCGCCGCCTGACGACGAACGCAGGTGTGAAATGTGGTTGGTGTCCCAGGTCCGCAACAGTACGAAGCTACAGTACCTGGACCTGGTGGCGCAGCGGCGGCTGGCGGCCCGCACGCGCGCAGAGACCGACGCCTTCCTGCGCGGCCTCACGCTGCTCGTGCCCGACAACCTGCTCGCCATCTTCGACGAGAACGAACTCGAGGTGAGCGGGGCGCGGGGTGGGGGTGCGGGGCGGGGGGCGGGGGTGCGGGGCGCGGGGGCACGCGGCGAGGCTGACGGCGCGCTTGTACAGCTGCTGGTGTGCGGCACGGGCGAGGCGTGCGCGGCGGACTGGCGGGCGCACGCGCTGGTGTGCGGCGCGGGGCGGGACTGGGAGCGGCTGGTGGGCTGGTTCTGGGCCGCGCTCAGCAACTTCAGCACCGAGGAGCGCGCCCGCCTGCTGCAGTTCACCACCGGCTGCTCGCAGCTGCCGCCCGGGGGCTTCCAGGTACCATTCTTTTTTATTGCTTAGATGGGTGGACAAGCTCACAGCTCACCTGGTGTTAAGTGGTTACTGGAGCCCATAGACATTTACAACGCAAATGTGCCACCCACCTTTAGGTGTAAGTTTTAAGGTCTCAGTACAATAGTACAACGGCTCCTTCAAACCGAAATGCATTACTGCAGAAATAGGCGGGGCAGTGGTCCTTACCCGTGCGGACTCACAAGAGGTCCTACCAGTAGTAATTACGCAAATTATAAATTTGCGGGTTTGATTTTTATTACACGATGTTATTCCTTCACCGTGAGAAGTCAATCGTGAACATTTGTTAAGTACGTATTTAATTAGAAAAATTGGTACCCGCTTGCGGGATTCGAACACCGTTGCATCGCTCGATACGAATGCACCGGACGTCCTATCCTTTAGGCCACGACGACTTCAAAACGCACTCGACACAATCGCACATCGAGCTCTGTAAGTACTGCTGCCCATGGACATCGAGGAACGCCGGATGCTATCAAAACTCCTGTTGATGTGATCGCGGCCGGTTCCAGGAGCTGAACCCTCGCTTCCAGCTGTCCCCGGCGCCCACGAGCGGCGCGCTGCCCACGGCGCACACGTGCTTCAACCAGCTCTGTCTGCCGCACTACGACTCCTACGAGCAGCTGGTGCGTGCGCTGCTCTGGGCCATCAACGAGGGCGGCGAGGGCTTCGGCATGATCTGAGCCGCCGGGCCCCTAGACATGATACAATGATCTCTATAGCTTCAACGTTAAGGTCCAATGTTCGTGAGCCGATTGTTCTAGTCATAATCGTTACGAGTAAGAGCACAAAAGAAATCGATCGAACATTATGTGCGTTATCTGTGCCGTGCATGACGTGTCGACGTCAACTGTCAGTGTCAACTGTCACAGTTGACGTTGACGTATATGAAAGATTTGAGTGTCTGGAATTGATCATTAATTTTAAGTTAGATGTGCTTCTGTGATTTCGAAGTTTATTTAAGTCAACGGAGATTTGTCATATAGCCCGGGCCGCCAGGAGCGCGCTGTCTGTCACACTCAATACTAGTCGTTGCTCTTTCTTCTGTGATCTTTACGAAAGTTTTAAATAACTTTGATCACACATCCTTGTATCGGCCACACTCGAATGCGTTTAACCACTATTTAGGTTAATACTACATCACTGGTGGTAGCATCTCTCTCTTGTGAGTCCGCACGGGTAGTCACCACCACCCTGCCTATTTCTGCCGTAAAGCAGTAACGCGTTTCGGTTTGAAGGGCAATGCAGCCGTTGTGCTGTAACAACTCCATATCTCAAGATGAGTGGCGGCATTTACGTTGTAGATGTCTATGGGCTCCAGTAACCACTTAACACCAGGTGGGCCGTGAGCTCGTCCACCCATCTAAGCAATAAAAAATAAAATAATAATAATAATAAAGCAGATATTACTTACTCACACAATTATATTGTTTAGGTAGTCATTTTTGTCTATTGTATAATGTTGCCAATGTCAATAACTAGTGCAGAAACATTAGTTCCGTGCTCCTTACACAAGTTGGGCGGCGTCACGTAGATTGAGAACCGACAATAATATTATGGACGGGTCCATCCGACTAGGTTATATTTGTAGGTGTAATAACGTAATTATTTATATTTAATTTTAAGTTTTTTTTCTCGCACATCTCCTTTTGTTCCACATTTTAAGATGAGCGCTGATCTATGAGATTGCTATTTAGTAGCTTTAGTCACTCTGACAAGATAACGTTTTAGCGGTAGGCAGTGGCTTGGCTCTGCCCCTGGCATTGCTGAAGTCCATGGGCGATGGTAACCACTCACCATCAGGTGGGCGGTATGCTCGTCAAGGGCAATAAAAAAAAACGTGGTCATATCCATTATTGGTATTTAAATCACCGACGCTCTCTCTAAAACTAGGACACATTTAATGTGTTCTAATGACAGCATCCGATCTGTATATACATAAGGACGCGCGCATATTGTGCGTTCCCGCCGGATTCGGACACCCGACAAACATTGTCCCCACCTTAGACGCATCGGTCTAGTGTGATGTGTATCAATAAAATATTTAACGTCATACAAAATTTTGTGCTAACAATAACTTTACTGGTGGTAGGACGTCTTGTGAGTCCGTGCGGGTAGGTACCACCACCCTCCCTATTTCTGCCGTGAAGCAGTAATGCGTTTCGGTTTGAAGGGCGGGGCACCCGTTGTAACTATACTGAAACCTTAGAACCCGGATCTCAAGATGAGTGATGGCATTTACGTTGTAAATGTCTATGGGCTCCGGTAACCACTTCGCACCAGGTGGGTTGTGAGCTCGTCCACCCGCCTAAGCAATAAAAAAAGAAAGAAAAAAACTACTTGGAGAAGGAAGTAATCATTTTACCTAGATTTATTCTCAAAAATTAATAGTTTTTCGATGAACAATTGCCCCTGCTATAGGTTATTTTGCAAACTACACACTCTCCGTGGACCTCAATGGCTATTACAACAATGGACGAAAATAGTCCTTCACAACTTATTACGATGAACTCACACAGATGCTGTTTAAATTTATAGTTTACAAGTAACCCCATTATCGTAAAAGAGGAATAAAGTATTTAAAATTTATTTACAAATATTTTGTAAGCACGTGCGGCCTAAAAGTTAACAATCAAAATTCGAACAAAAAAGATTTACGTTTTATCTCATTAAGTCACACGATTCAACAAAGTCATGCTGCAATATTCAACGATTGTTTTTTTTTAAACGCCAAACACTAAATTCAATTTTTTCCGTGAAACTCTCTAATACAATATCTTATTATCTGTAACGTATGAAAAAAAATTAAATAGGACTTAAGTAGCGTCTTTTGTTCGTTTATGAAAAATTCAAAACGTTTTGCTTAATTTTAATGGTAAAAAAAATCGCCATAAAATTAGCAATGATTAATGATAACAACCTATTTATAAAAAAAAAAAGAATGTACAAATCCATTGAGCACGTTTCGTGCTTTGTAAACATAGTTCTTTTAATTTTATTTTCTACCAAAGTTGGTAACATTATCGAGTCATGCCAGTGAGACAGTTTAATTGGAATTTAATTGAAATGATCGAAGTCGGAAAACGCTACATATAGTGGCTTTTCGAAGTGACTTGGGGCGTGAAACACATCAGAGACTTAAATAGGATCACTGCAATATATTTATCGCTAACACATCCATAATGATAATATGGGAACATATGTAGTCCCTGCATGCATTTAGACATCAGCAGACATCAGACACGACCGGAACATATGCGATGACGGGGTCAGATCGTATATCGGATGAACTTGGTTTCCGAACCTCATCATAGACAACATTCTTGACAATTTTAAATCAGGTTAGTAAACCAAACACAAAAAACATCAAATCAAATCAAAAAAAAATATTCAACATAAATGAATAGTATTTACTCTTGTTGAAAGTCAAAAAGAACTACCGCCAATTCACAAAAACTAGCCTCCGTCCTGAGAAGAACTGGCGGGCATGTCTTCATCTTTTATTTTTTTAATAATAGATTTTTTTTTGAATATTAAGTTTTAAAATGATTATTATAACGTAACAATTATTGCAATATTGAAATGCCCGGACCGAGCAACTCATTCCCACTTTGTGCAATCTTCTAGATAATCATTGACTTTATAGTAAGCTTTATTGCACATATGTTCTTTAATAGTTTTCTCAAACCTATGTATATGTAGGCTCTGAACATCTTGTGGGATTTTGTTGTACAGGCATCAAAATCACTTGTCAATGGATTTTGGTCAATAATATAGCAAAAGTACTGCGGATACTCGTTAGTCGCTACTTGCTTCTGTACCGAGACGGCATGGGCACTCAACAACATACTGCACAAATTGAGCACTTGACGCATTAATTATTAAATAATAGACTTTATGAACGCAAATTGTTGTATTGTAGAACAGGTAGACTTCTCTTTCGTCCATTGTGGAATCTCTTGTAATTTTAAGGACACATTTAACGTGTTTTTCTCTTAAATGTTGTTTATTCCGTATTAACTAATGTTATTCAACCAAATATATAACGGTTAACTAATATTTAATTCAGACCTATTAATTAATAATGAAAATATTGTCACCCAGTGTGCTAGAAACATTTAGAATGTTCGAAAAGGAAATTGAATGACGGCAGTCAAAGAGAACTTTCTATGTATTAAATTAAAAATCTTGAGTTCGATGCGTTGAAATATTTGGGATTGCTGCATGGTGTACTCTGTGCGTTCACAGTGCTGCATAAAATATGGTTCTGGAGACAGTTCGCCATCGGTCCAACGACTGCACTGGTCCAATGAATAGGACGGTTTTTGACCATTAGGTAAGCGCTTTAGTTAGGTTAGCGCAAAAACGAGTTAAACAATGCAATTTAGGTTATAAATTTTCGCGCCAAAACGCATCGAACTGTCATGACTCTGATATCACGAAGTTCAGGTTTGCAAAACGTTACAACATTCTCTATGATAGGCGATTTACTTTTCATTAAATCTTTATATTAGCTATGATCTTAAGATCATAAAAATCGGCCACAAATTTATTCAAACGTTATTTAAAGGACAAAATACACAATAAAAGTAAAATTATTTCTGTGATCATTCTGAAATCAGTCCTAAAACAATAAAATGTTAATTTCCATATTTTTTGTTTCAAACTAGTCGTACGGGGCGCAATTCTCCGAACCTTTCCGATACATTCATCTAGGCTGTACATAGAATGTATGTACATATTGGCCTACTAGAGAAAGAAATTAGATCTTTTTTACAAGTGAGCCAGTATATTGCAGCAAGATATCTCTTGTGGTGTACCAAAAATATTTCCATATTCATATTCCAGTCATGGTAACCAAATTGAAAAAAAAAGTATTGTGTACGTAGTCGAATTATTGTTGATTAGAATGTTAAGACTGAACAATAAATAAATAAACTAAATTTGTTGTTTTTTTTCTTAATTTTTTTTTCCAGTGTTTTGTTTCCCGGTTAACTTGAAACAAAATACATTACTTTGTCGTCCGTTAGCCTATGACTCTGTGTAAATCATTTGATTTTTTTTATTATGGTTATAATGAGGTATGTGGTTGAACGAGGTTTTTTTTTTCTACACTAGAATTTCCCTAGAAATCTTATTTAAGGCAACACAACGTTTGCCGGGTCAGCTAGTTTTATTATAAATATTGATTTTAGATTTCAAATTAGGTCTGCATACGGGTGACATCTTAATCAGACAGGTCCTTCCTAAAGTGTCAGTGGTTTTTTATCATGGTAAGTAGCGAGACGAGCAATCTTGAGGCGCAATATCTCATCTCATTCGAAACGACCGCGCGATGCTGCGTGGCAGAGATTATCGATATATTATTATGTTACAAGAGAAAATCTTCAGAGCCCAAAACAATACAGCGCAGTCTTAACAAACAAGACTCCGCGTCCCAGGACGTTTTTACTGGTGGTAGCGCCTCTTGTGAGTCCGCACGGGTAGGTACCACCACCCCGCCTATTTGTGTCCTACCCTACCAAATGCCATCGTTTTCGGTAAAATGTAAACTGAACAATTTACACAATAATAAAGTGGTTTTACTTAAACTAATCCTTGGAGGAAACTCCACGAAAAAAAGACATCATATTGTATCAATTTAATAAATCTATATATTAAAATAACAATTAATAATACAAGGTAAGTAAACGAAATCTTAATACGAATTACAAAATACACTTAAGAAAATACAATAATAGTAAAACGATACGTAAAATACTTACCAAAAATACCTACCACACGATTCCTGCTTAGTTTGTCACAATAAATAGTCGAATGATACATACACGAATAACAAATAGAATATTAGATTTACGTTATTATTTAGCATCCACTGCGCGCTGGCAACATGGACCACAGAAGAGCTTCCGGCATCGACATCGGGCACCGGAGCCAAGACCTGGCCACACCGAGCATCCTGCAAACGTACGGTTCAGAAACACCTCAATTAAAAATCTTGAAGACCGTTTCTTCACTATTATTCGGGACCGCGATATATATTTTTCTCGTTTGTTTGTCAAACGTATTGCTTTTTTTGTAGCTATTAACGAGATTTAGTATTAATAATAAATATCTTTTTATTGCTTAGATGGGTGGCCGAACTCATAGCCCATTAAGTGTTTACTGGAGCTCATAGACATCTACAACGTAAATGCGCCACCCACCTTGAGATATAAGTTTTAAGGTCTCAGTATAGTTACAGCGGCTGCCTCGCCCTTCAAACCGAAACGCATTACTGCTTCGCGGCAGAAATAGGGAGGGCTGTGGTATATACCCGCGCGGACTCACAAGAGGTCCTACCACCAGTAAAAAACAAAAAAAAATTCTTGCTTAATATGAAAAAACATCAAATGAATTTAAATCTTGAGGTGACGGTGATTACGATCAAATTTGGATCACAGGACCGTGGGCTTAGTGTTCATGCACAGGGACTAAGGTATAAGTGACCGCTCCCGAAGTCGGAAACACCGTGACTATGTACCGGCTACTCATTAGCTGAAAACAGTGTCCTTTCTGCCCCACTCAACGGATTGTATTTTTACTGAATTTGTTTCTTTCGTTGAGCCCACAAAGTAAGTGAAAGGTGTGTGACAGGAGGTCGTTGACCCCGCGCGCTGTCCACCCTATAGTTGCGCTACATTGCATCCAATTTTTTTATCGCAGTTTTCGATGACAAAGTCAAGAATCAAGAGTCTCTTTTTCTAGGAAAAACCCTACAGCATAACATAATTATTATTTAAAAGTCCGCGAGTTACTTGGTCAGAGGCCGCGGCCACCAATCCAATTGTTCTCGGGTCATTTTGAGATCAAGCTCCAATCTCGTTAGGTGTTCCTTCAGCTGTTCTACCACACGTCTCAGGGTGCAAGTCTCGGCGGCTGCCATGCTCACCCGGGCGCTCAGCTCTGAGCATTCCCGAGCACTACACTCTCGTGCCCTTTGAAACGTTAGTCAGCACTTTCATATATGGATTAAAACACTTAATTAATTGATAAGCATTATTTAATATGAAACACGCACTTGACCGAACACAAGGAATTGGGGAAGGAAAAAGTATTAGGAAAAGACAAGAGAGAAGTTAAGTAAAGAGCAAGATAGCTACATTTTAGAATGACAAGTGTCGAATGCGTTTAGGAATTGGTTTGATATCTCACACACTCGTTAGTGGGTGATAATTCAATTAAAACTATGTATTTGTTTCTATACAGCTGTTTTAAAGACTAGACGTCTACCTCTACGAGGTAGATTTATACTTCTATAGGTACTAATATTATAAAGAGGAAAAATTTGTTTGTTTGTTTGTATTGAATAGGCTCCGAAACTACCGAACCGATTTGAAAATTTTTTTCACTGTTTGGAAGCTACACTATTCCCGAGTGACATAGGCTATAATCATTTTTGTAAAAATTAGGGATCCTTACTAAAACTCCAATAATGTAACCCAAGGTGTAAAAAAATTACCTAAAATATTCTTTGCATCGCGTGCCCTGCGAAAACTATTGATGATAGAATAAAATAATGTACTACGACTTTGTAGAACACATTATTATTTACAAAAAGTTTCGCGATAGCATAATATGTCTAATTATTATAGTTATGCCACACTAAGTGTTCTTTTATTAAAAAAAATAAAACAACGTCAGATATCGTTGAAATATTTGTTAAAGACCCGAGCGGAGCCGGAGCAGGTCCCTAGTAAAAAATAAAACAATATTTTATTTTTTATTAAAACTCACAGTTGTTCCATTTCAAGCTTCTGGAAGGTTTCCTCTAGCACTTTCTGCTTTTCTTCAGCCTCTCGACGCAGCGTCGCGAGCTGCGACTCGGCAGTGGATAGCAAGTCTTTCCGCTGAACCAACTGTTGCTCCATTAACGAGAGCTGTGCCATTAAACCAACACTGAAATGGCCTCTCTTAATATTTTATGGAAGTTTCCAACAGATTTCAAGTGTACCGATTTATAAAATTATTGTTACGCCGAATACTCGAACGAACATCGAAGGATCTAGTAGTATCTAGAACGCTCGAGAAGTACAACGCCAGATAGCGGAAACACAATACAAGACTTTTGCGGAATATTCTCGACGATTCTAGGGATTTCGTCTTGACTATAAAAGCGTTGCAGAGATGGCATGCAGTCAGTCACCTGTCCTGGTGAAACTGGAAAGGCCTTCGGGCCACCAGTAATCTTTCAATCATAAAAAAAAACCCCGTCAGTTAGTAATCGGAACTACTCGAAGCGAAACAGCGAACGGATCACCAGAAGCGAGGCGGAAGAAGCGAATTGAGAGTTTTAAATTGTTTTAAGTGTTCTAAGTGTTGAATTAAGTTTTTCGTTGTAACTTGGTGGAATTTTATTTATCTCGAACCGCGTAACATTATGCTTCTCATGATACCCACTGGGTACCTTGCTTATTAAATTATTAATTAAATTCTGTAAGCTTCGGGTGACTTGCACGGATCTCCTCAAAGCTTACATTCCATCTTTATGACTAAACGCATAAGTCGTTTTGAAATTATTTTACTCAGCAATACTTAATCCGATCCCATTGATTCTCAACAAATATTTTCTATCCATTGTCTGGGTAATCTAATAAACTTATGCTCGGTTGGACTTTTATGGAGCAAGGTCATGGCTTTCGAGAAATGGGGGCAGAAATTGTGCATACCTACCTCATATGAAACTGACGTGAGCATCAATTTATAAGTTGTCTTTAACAATAGGTTTTTTTTAATAAGCACTTGCGGTATTGCATTAATTTTCCCCGACCACGAAACTAATGTACATAATTGGCCTCATTCTTCATGTTATAATGATTGTTTTCGTTCAGCTCGCGTAACTGACACGATGTGTTTAGTAAATGACTTGCATTAAAAAGATTATATTTTTTTAATGTTTTAAAAGGCAGGCGAAATGATGTCTTATCTTATCTTTAAGCCGGGTTACCGGATTTTCACTTTAAGCCACGAAATTGGAAACTCTTTTGCTTTAAAGTAAATAGCTATCATAGCTTATAATAATATGCAGATACATATTTGGATTATTCCGATGTGCGGGCAACAGTAGATGGTTCCTCCATTCGGGTAGTCATAAAAACAGAGTTAGAGAGCTGTGTAAGTTCACCTGCAACAGGGCGGTGGAAACGGAACCTAACTACCGTACTACGAGTTTAGGAGTCCATTACTATTAGAAAGTAACTTAATTTTCATAATGATATTTTAAATTTGAGGCTTAACAATAATAATTGTCCGACGAAATTTATCGCGTACGCGGATCACAATAAAGTCCTACTTGAGGCCAATGCGTGATAAGTTAGAGTTATGTTAGGAATCTCCAGACAACGCACTTACCGCTGGACTTTTTGACGGGAACGCAAGGAGTGTAGTTGTGTGATTTGTTTTATTTTGTATATTCAGTGTTTCTTCAGGTTTAAATGTAATCACGATGGTTTAAGTATTAACTGTTTAGTATCTGTGAAAGTATACAAATGTGGGAAAATGAAACAAAGTCGCTGAACGTAACTTCTCGGGATCCTCCAAAAAGTCCACTGAAAAAGTTTCAGTAAATGACCACCATTTTACTGGGATTATATTTCATCTCATTTCGCTTCACTTCACTTCATGTCATCATTTTCATAAAAATGGTTTTTTGATTTGACTTAACCTTAGTCTTAGTTAACTTAACTTAGTCTTAGTTACCAGTGTGCTTAGTGAGTTTTTTAACGTTCTCGATAGCGTAAAAGTTAGCTCATATTTGTATGGAATGAGATCGTTTGCGTACGTTTGCCGCTAGGGGCGCTGTTCCAACTCCATACAAAATTGGGTTAACTTTTACGCTATCGAGAACGTTAAAAAACTCGCACTAAGCACATTGGTCATAAAATCCCTTAAAAAAAAGCACTAACCGCACGCAGCGCCCGGTCGCGACGGGCGCGCTCTGCGGCGAGCGTCCTGTCCGCCCGCGCGCCCGCCGCTTGGAGCTCGTTGCGCGCGTTCCGACAATCTAACCAACATACGTACACCCTTCAGCTTTGACACATAACAAGCCCTGAGCGACGAGCTCATGTAAGTGATTGGATTGTAGCAGATGTTGGATCGAAGTCTCAATAGAAATATGAATAACAGTCATACCAAACGATGTAGGATCGCAATAGGTTTTCATAATAAGGTGAAGATAAACTTATTAAATCACTTTTATTAATAACGGTGAAGTACCAGCGCCTTGCTAGCGTCCGTATGTTCTGATCAATAGCCGGATCAAACAATATATTTCGCTTTTATAATGGCAATGCCAAGAGCACGGCCAAGCCGCTGTCTCCCACAATAAAGTAACATAGGAGACGGGATGAAATAGGCCTTCAATCGTTGCATAAATGTTCATTAACAACATGGAGAAACTCGAAGCATCCATGTCCACGGGTAAGAGTCTATTATATAAGACTATTCAAATTACGATTGAAATTCTGTATACCTACAGTTCAATTTCTAAGCTATTCAATTTTAATAAGATCGAGAATGGCTTGTCTTTATTTACAATAAGTTATACTATTATACTCTTGCAAGGCTCAATTTTGTTCTAAAACATCAAAAGATGGGAGGTGGAATTGATAGTAAATAAGTAAGTAAGTACACATCGAAATGGGTTTTGCATTTATTTGCTGATTGCTGGCGTTCAGCATCAAGATTATGTTCTGAATTTTCTCGACGTCGTGTAAAGAATATAATGACGTCACTACTATCATTTTCACAATAAAAAGTTCAGACAGAGGCGGCTTTTCCTATGGTGCAGGCATTTTGAGAAGGCGGCACGACACGAAAACCCACTTGTCGTGGCCGCCGGAAATTACATACCGGATCCTGTGGACCGAACGACAAACAGTCGACGTCGCCCTAAACACGTCATTTTGTATCTTCCCGATCCATTAACGGTGCTTTTAGGTACCTCAAGCACCGGTCATCGTCCTCGCCGAACCCGTCGCTTGCGACGAAGGGCTCGACGAGTAAATTAACCTATAGACACAGCCCACTGAGTTTCTCGCCGGATCTTCTCAGTAGGTCGCGTTTCCGATCCGGTGGTAGATTCTGCGAAGCACTGCTCTTGCTAGGGCCAGTGCTAGCCACAGTCCCAGTTTGAGTCCGGTGAGCATACACGTCAAGGAGAAGCTGAAATAGCCTCTCAAGGCTATCAGCACAGAAAAAAATGTGTTGCAGGGTTTTTTTTCCTACATATCCTTGTACTCTGGAGGGGTTTATACTAGATTCGCAGAATGAGTAGGTGAGCTCACGGGGCTCTAACCTGAGGACGTTGCTAACACTAACCCTAGCAAGAGCAGTGCTTCGCAGAATCTACCACCGGATCGGAAACGCGACCCACTGAGAAGATCAGGCGAGAAACTCAGTGGGCTGTGTCTTTGGGTTGATGCAGGGTGTGGGTGCAGCGGTGTTATAGGTCGCTGGTCTCGACACTTCCAATGAACCTGTTACATTTGTACCTATTCCGTTTTGTCTTCACTAAAGAGCTCCAGGGTAATGATTGCCCAGGGGCACTATATAGGCTAGAGACGCCTTTTGTTGCTACGAAATAAAATGTTAAAATAGATATATACCGATACTTAACTGCGAGGCCTTGTCTTCAGCGGCGATCACATCCTCTTCCAAAGCACGTTTTTCCTGTATTCGTGTATTTATTTAATGAGAAAGTATTTTTTTTAAATAAATAGGTACATATATAAGTATATATAGTAAACACTCGGACAAAGAGCAAGCAAACCTGTTCATCATTCCAATGTTTTCCCGATGTGAGAATCGAACCCATGACCATCGAGTAAATCAAAATAACTATTTTTTTTATTGCCGTATAGGCAAACGAGCAGCCGGCCCACCTGATGGTAAGTGGTTACCGTCGTTCGTGGACGTCAGCAATGCCAGGGGCAGAGCCAAGCCGCTGCATGCCGTACCTATATAACTATTATGCTATATATATATATATATATCTCATATATACTAATTCTTGTTAGTTTATCGGTAGCTGTACAGTGTGCTTAGTGCGAGTTTTTTAACGTTCTCGATAGCGTCAAAGTTAGCTCATATTTGTATGGAATGCGATCGTTTGCGTACGTTTGCCGCTAGGGGCGCTGTTCCAACTGCATACAAAATTGGCTTAACTTTTACGCTATGAGAACGTTAAGAAAGTCGCACTAAGCATACAGAGCGATAACGGCAACGACCTTGAACCGCACTTCTTCACATACAGGCGACCCTTGACACTTCATAAGATTGTGCAATTATAAATAGTAATGCATTATTTACATGATTTTCATTTTACGAAGGTAAGACAATACAGTATTACTGCTTAGACTTTAGAATGAAGAAGTCGTTAGGTAGAACGTAGTCGTCGTGGCCTAAAAGATAAGACGTCCGGTGCATTCGTATATAGCGATGCAACGGTGTTCGAATCCCGCAGGTGGGCACCAATTTTTCTAATGAAATACGTAGTTAACAATTGTTCACGATTGATTTCCACGGTGAAGGAATAACATCGTGTAATAAAAATCAAATCCGCAAAATTATAATTTGCGTAATTACTGGTGGTAGGACCTCTTGTGAGTCCGCGCGGGTAGGTACCACCACCCCGCCTATTTCTGTCGTGAAGCAGTAAAATACGTTTCGGTTTGAAGAGACTATAATGAGACCTTAGTACTTATATCTCAAGGGGGGTGGCGCATTTACGTTGTAGATGTCTATGGGTTCCAGTAACCACTTAACACCAGGTGGGCTGTGAGCTCGTCCACACATCTAGGCAATAAAAAAAAAAGAACACAACTAGATCTATGCCGGTCCGTTGCCAACTACTAGTGAATAAAACCATCAACGCTATCTAGTTTATTTTTATTAAGTTCAATTCAAACGTGTTTATATAGATGATGCCTGTTCGCGCAGNTTGTAGATGTCTATGGGTTCCAGTAACCACTTAACACCAGGTGGGCTGTGAGCTCGTCCACACATCTAGGCAATAAAAAAAAAAGAACACAACTAGATCTATGCCGGTCCGTTGCCAACTACTAGTGAATAAAACCATCAACGCTATCTAGTTTATTTTTATTAAGTTCAATTCAAACGTGTTTATATAGATGATGCCTGTTCGCGCAGTTCTGCAGCTTCTTATCAGCCCACAGACGTCCACTGCTGGACATAAGACTCCTCCCAAGCCTCGCCACAAAGATCGGGCCTGTGCTGTCTGCACCCAGCGGATCCCCGCGAACCTCAATAGATCATCGGTCCACCTTGTGGGCCTACCCACGCTACGTCTTGCCCACGGAGTTTCTCGCCGGATCTTCTCAGTGGGTCGCGTTTCCGATCCGGTGGTAGACTCTGCATAGCACTGCTCTTGCTAGGGCCAGTGTTAGCACTACTCCGGTTTGAGCCCCGAGAGCTCACCTACATGTTAGGGCGAAGCTGAAATAGCCTCTCAAGGCTATCAGCGTAGGAAAAAAAGCTACGTCTTCCGGTACGCGGTCGCCACTCAACAACTTTCTGGCCCCAACGGTCATCCGTTCTACGAGCAATGTGTCCTGCCCCATGTCAGTTCTGCAGCTAACCGTACAAAATACATCATTGCACTGTGGTCGCAACTAAACTAACCGAATTAACTGTCGTAACAACGTCAATACTCACCCGTTCTAGTACAGCCTTCTTAATGTCCTTATCTTTGAGGAGCTGCTTCAGACGGTCCAGCTCTCTCATAGCGAGACGGACCTTCACGTTGTCCGAATCCAACAGAGACTTAAGCGCCGACACTTGCATGCGGAGTCGTTCCGAGCATGACACCTGGAGAATACGGACATATTTCATAACGTTACAGTGTGCTTAGAGCGAGTTCTTCAACGTTCTCGATCGCGTAAAAGTTAACTCAAATTTGTATGGAGTTGGATCGTTTGCCAACGTTTGCCGCTAGAGGCCCTGTTCCAACTGGATACAAAACTTCGTAAACTTCAACAGAAGAAAAAAAGATAAAAAATATGGCTGACTTTAAGTGCATTCATTAAAGTACTTTTTAATCACACCAATTTGCAATCCCCGCTTGGCACGTTAGTATCGAATGTACAGTTTGCATTATTTAATAATATGTCATTTTAATTAAATAACTTTTTAGGTCTCCGGGGCTAATTAAGTATATAAACTTGAAACGACTTCGGGCAGAAATGAGCCGTCTCCTTTGAGTTAGGTTTGAAGGGTGGGGCAGCCGTTGTTACTATACTGAGACCTTAGAACTTATATCTCAAGGTGTGTGGCACATTTACGTTGTAGATGTCTATGGGCTCTAGTAACCACTTAACACCAGGTGGGCTGTGAGCTCGTCCACACATCTAAGCAACAAAAAAAAAAAAAAAGAGTTAACTTTGACGCGATCGAGAACGTTAAATAGCTCGCACTAAGCACACTGTTCCTTTTTTGATAGTTGTGTTTTAATGTTAATACTGGCTTCGATCGAACTTTGATTAACACTTAAAACGTTGAGTACCTGAAACTCCAAAGTCTTCCTCAAGCAGCGCACCTCGTCCCGCCGCCGGCGCCAGGCCGTCACCAACATGAACCGACCCACCCGGGCCGCGGCGCGCTCCTCGACTATACCACGTAGCGCTGGCCTTACTAAATGAACCTCCTTGTCTTTCCTGGTAGGACAAAGAAACAACGGTACAAACTACGCGATAAAACGAGCTCACTGTTGGATTTCCTTTTCCTTATTCCTTCCTCAATCCCCTATCCACGCCATCTGTTGACACTACAAGAAAAACTACGCGTGTGAAAATGGCGCGAAGAGTGTGTAAGAAAAAACTAAAACAAGGTCCGGTGCAAAAGCAATAAAATTGTGATTTGTTGATCAATCAGCACATATAACTCTCGCCAGTGAGAAAATTTAATAGTGCATCAACGAACTACGGAGTAAGTCCTAAAACTTATTCTTTTCTCAGTCCCAAACATATCTAAATTCAAAACACTACCTACCTTTTTTTTTCTACCTAAGCTGAGAGCCTTGAGAAGCTATTTCAGCGTAACCTTAACTAGTAGGTGGGCTCACGGGGCTCAAACCTGACGACGTTGCTAACAATGGCCCTAGCAAGAGCCGTGTTTCGCGGAATCTACCACCGAATCGGAAACGCGACCCACTGAGAAGATCCGGCGAGAAACTCAATGGGCTGTGTCTGAGGGTTGCTCACTACCATTTCCGCATCATTTTAATCTATTTGTGGGCCTTTCGTAATACCTACGCTATGAAAACTAAATACCTACGTCGTAAAATTATTCAAATCGCAATATACAAGTTGATAACGAAACCGTTTGTAAAGATGTAACCGTATTTATAAAAATAACCTACATGCACACAAGTGCCAAAAATTATCTTTATCGTTTCGACAAATTCGTGTGATGTGCATATAAGTTCAGAGTTCAGAGAGAAGATAGCTGTCGGACGCTAGGCCGCGTTGTATTGCACTTAATTTATATATTGCGTCAAAAATCACTAGCCTTCCTTTGCAGCCAATATACAACAAATAAAAATGTCATTAGTTAGTGCACGAAACATAAGCTACACGAGATCGGCGCAACCCTATTTGCGAAATAAAGGTAAGTCCCGTTATAATTTTACTGTGCTATTTTACTAAAAGCGGATGCCTTGCATGCGAAATTCAATGCCGACTATTAGTTTCAAAACATATTACTTTGTTGCGTTCAAGTTTTCAATTTTGCTTCTTTTCGTGGGTGTCAAGTCTTCCATCGAGGCAGCCTTGTGTCCGATCTTCGGAGGTCGCCCTTGCTTGCGGTACTCATCCAAGCAACTCTTGATCCTGGCGAGGTTCACGCTAGATTCTGGTTTCTTTGCGGTGAATTTGTTCACGGGAGTCAAGAAGAGCTGCTTTTTGGGGTGTAAGCGCTGAAGTCGCCTGTCCCAGACCAAAAAAAAACAGATAATATTATGAGGCCATCAAATTTTCATGATAAGTTCGTGATTATATAATATGGTACAACTTCTGTACAATTTCTAATCGTTAATCTTTACAATATAAACTGTAAAAGTTAAAAAAAAACTTCAAATCACCACTTTGATTTAACCAAGCTCTCGCTCGCGCTCTTGTTGCAGCTTTGAGCTGAGAATCTTCAACTAGTAGTAGTATTATAAATATACTATTTACTTACTCTTATGTTAATATGTAAAACTTCAAACGCGCGACTTCGTGCATGCGAAGTGCAAAAGTGTTTAGTTGCCAAGAATGTAAATGTAAATCTAAATCGCAAGAGTATTAGTTGCGATCATACCAATCATTTTAGGGTGAAAAAACCTCACCTAGGAGATTAAATTTCAATGACTTCATTAAAAGTCTCCCAACCGGTTTTACAGACCTAATATTGGTCCGGTAGATGTGTACCATTGATTGATTGATTGAAAATTCTTTATTGCACAAAAATATTATAGAAAGCGAACTTAACGCCACGCAGGCATTCTCTTCCGGTGAACCCTCGTTGATGAAGTGAAAGATTCAAGAAGTGTGTAGCTATGATAAAGTTAATACATGGCGATAATTTAAAGAATTATAGTAGACACGAGTAAAATGAACACTAGGCCATATGTATGTATGTATGTATATTCTTGAATGAAGATATATTACATGCATTTAAATCACCTAGATAATTTAGGTCGTTCAACCAATTAAGTGCACTAACCCCAAAAGTCAAGTTTCCGCACAATTATGACACTGATGATCAAATAATAAAAACAACCAGCGGAATGACTTGGAATGACGGAAGATCTGGGTAGTCTATTGGCCGTAGGAAAACACCGTCTACCAACTCTATGGTGGGACTGTAAGAGTCGGATCCCTATAATCATCCGATCGCTTGTTCCTCAAGCCCAGTTAGAATAGGTAGATACCGAAGAAAAACCTACGTTGTACGAACAGACACAGAACTGCTACTTCATCGTATTAATATTTAAATCATACTAGACGATGACCGGTTTTTTTTTTATAAATTGTGTTTTTTAGAAATTATATTTAAATACAAATTACATATTGATAAAACGATGAAATATTCCAAGATCGTTTAGGCATTTTAAGTGGCTTCGGAGTTCGGGTGGCTTAACAACGCCATCTGCTGAAATAGCTTTAGCGTTATTGTGTCTTTAAAGCAGTTAGTTAATTCACCAATAGATGATTAAGTTGGTTATATTGAAAACACGACTAAAACAACATTTTCTGAAAATAAATCGTAGCTAGTACAATTTATCGCCACCGAAATCGCCCGTATACTAATTTTTATAAAAATCGTTGGAGCCGTTTCCGAGATTCAGATTATATACCTATATTTATACAAGAATTGCTCGTTTAAAGGTATAAGATTTTAGGACAATATTGAAAAGGCATGGGTTGTAAAAGATTTTCTAATTCAAATCGCAGTACTATAAATTTTTTATCCAAATCAATTAACATTCATCAATTATCGACACCAATAGTTAATTTTCCTTATTCAGCATTTAATTTTCAACCAGACCCGTTTCCCATGACGCAGAAATTAATAATGGCACAACAATAAACACAAAATCAACTAAATAACTGCCAAGAATAAGGAAAACTAAGAATGCATTCATTCATGTACTAAATGTTTAGTCCACCGACAATTTGTTACGTGCTGCAAATATTTCAAACATTGTATCGCGTCTTGGATGAGAAATGTTAACAACAAGAATAGCTCGGTGTTTATTTACACCACTACGTCACAAGTGCATGGTTTATTTTGGTACTGCAGTCGAAGTCAATCATAACATCGCTGATGATATTATTATTACCGGCTTGAGAAATTTATTTCACAATATACGCTAGCAGCTTTCACTTTGCTTCAAAAATTTACATAGTTTAACTTTTTAGACACTATGTCTAAAAAGTTAAACTATGTAAAAAAAACCAAGCAGCAGCTATAGCGCGATGCGCGCAACGGCAGACTCCTGTCGTTATTATCTTTACTTCTATCTACAGTCTACACTAATATATAAATCTACAGTGGTTTTTACGGATGTTCCGTTATAACTACTGAACCATGTATCCGAATGACTTGAAACTTGGTATCCATGTAGAAAATACATGTAGTTAATGTATAGGCTAATATTTATATGAGTGTTGGACTCTCTACACCAGTTGCGGGGGCGTTAATGATGAGAATCTTTGTGGGGGTGAGAAATAATAGTGTTCATTTTAAAAGCCCAGCGAAGCGGACGGCGACAGCTAGTAATACATAAGATATAAAACCCGAGCGAGCCTGTCGAATGACGTCACGTAAATATAAACTTAATGCATGATCTATAAGCAAAGCGACTTGGTACAAAAGTTTCCCAAAAGACTGGGAAAAACGTGCAACACAGAATCTTCTGCGGTCACGACGTCACTGGTGCAACAAGGTATACTAACGCGGGCGGAGTTGTCTGCAAGTTGTGTCTTTCTCTGAATAATTCTCTTTCGGAGATGTCACCGGCTCCCGCTCTCGCTACAGGAGACGCGCTTCTCGCCATTTTAGGACTATTCTCAGGCATTTTTTCTTGTAAAAATTCGTTTAAAATATCTTTGTTTGGCAGGTCGGTAAGTCAATGTGACGTTAATTTCGAATTTTTATTACAAGTCATTTTTTTTTTTTCATAATTTATTTTTCGGCTTGTATTTAAACGATTCCTAGAAAAGTTTTAAATATAATAATTAACACAGTCGTTTGCGACGGCAAATTGGTTTTGTTTATTTATTTTCGCCATAAATATACCAGCATATAAAATATATTATACTATACGTCACGCCAAAAAAATTAACAGGAATGTATTCTGTCTACATCATAGATAATACACTTAATTTATACGATGCAAAAAAGCTGAATAATTTGAAGGACCTGATGTATATATACATTTGTATTTATATCTGTTTACCTAAGACTAAACACGTATTTTATTAAACAACACGTAAAATTAATTGCTAAAAAATTAATAATATTCTTTAAGAACATGAAGGTCATTCATAAGACCCCTTTTAATCGGATGTAAATATTTTAGTGTTAGGGTTCGTGCTGGTCGCGTGTGGCGACTCCGCGTAGACGGCGCCGGAGGGGCTGCGACATCGTGGCGCTCCGACGTGACTGTCCGCACTCCCTACTCATTACTCAGTACTGACTGCTGTCTACAACTACATACATACACAAACCATTAATCAGATGCTCCGTACACTTCAGCGTGTCTAGTGCGAGTTTTTTAATGTTCTCGATAGGTTAAAAGTTGACTCAAGTTACAGTCAAGTCAAGTTTCAATTCCATACAAATTTAAGTTACCTTTTACGCTATCGAGAACGTTAAAAAACTCGCACTGAGCACACAAATAGGCTTTTATTCTCCCTATATAGGCTTTGCTTGCAATCGCAGAACCTTAAATCCACACGTCCTTACGGATCCATCAGATCCAATAACCTTTGCATTAGACGCCTTCAGCTCTAACACTAGGAGCAGGCTTAGGGACCCCGGTAACCGTACTTGTCGAACTCGGCAAGGAGTTCGACATGCAACCTAGTCCATGCATCAGCCCGCTGAGTTTCTCGCCAGATCTTCTCAGCGGGTCGCGATTACGATCCGGTGGTAGATTAATTCGCGAAGCAGTTGCTTTAGGTTGTTAGGTCTCCTTCAGAGGCGCTCGGGCAGCTGTTAGCAAATCCCACCCCTTCTGGCTGAGCCTTTGCTCGCCTACCTGTCCTGGTGAAACTGGAAAGGCCTCCGGGCCACCAGTAATCCCTCAATCATAAACAAAGGTTGAAATAAGAGTTTAAAAAAAAGTGAGAACCGTGGATCAAGCCGAACGGGTACACAACATAGTACCTATCTGTTTTTTTATATATATTTCAATTAAATCAATACATGCCTCGATATTTAAAGGCATCACCCAGGGCTGACCATCAAAAATGATATTGCGAATTTTAATTTGATCCCTATTTCAAATCGCGGTTAGCAGCCGTAGCTTCTGCCATGAGAGAAAACATAATGTAATAAAATTAAATCCGCTAAATTGACTACACGGAGAGCACAGTGCAGTGATCTGTCCTCCACTCAGACTTCGAGTGCATTAATTTATGAATGAAATTCGAAAGAATACCTACACTGTAGTACGTTTTTGAATTAATTATCACAATTTTAATCTTTAGGTCAACTAACTAGTAACGCAGCGAATTGAAAACGTTTGAATTATGTAACGATAAAGGTATAATTCGAGGGTGTCGGAACTGGGGTTGTTTTGCGAGTCGCAAGGGTGAATGGGCGCCTCACGCAACGAACGCCGACGCGACCTTCTGCCGCCGGCCGCCGGCGCGTGCTACCTGTCCTAGCTGAGTCACCAGTCACTTGATACGCTTTGTACCTCTGTCCTAATTGACCAAGAATATACTGTGTTCTAAATTTGACTTATTTTAAATTAAATAATATACAGTTTTTACTGATAGTTACCCTAAGCACCGGTCATCGTTCCCGTCGAACCCGTCGCTTGCGACGAAGGGCTCGGCGCGTAAATTAACCCATAGAGACAGCCCACTGAGCTTCTCGCCCGATCTTTTCAGTGGGTCGCGTTTCCGATCCGGTGGTAGATTCTGCGAAGCACGGCTTTTGCTAGGGTTCGTGTTAGCAACAACGTCAGGTTTGAGCCCCGTGAGCTCACCTACTAGCCCGGTGACGCTGATATGGTCTCTCTAGACCTTCAGCTTAGAGAGAAACAAAACGGTAGTGGTATGACGTTTTGTATGTCTGCACGGATAGGTACCACCGCCCCACCTATTTCTGCCGTGAAGCAGTAATGCGTTTCGGTTTGAAGGATTGAAGCCGTTGGACTGTTAGACCTTACAACTCATGTCTCGAGGTTGGTGGCGGCATTTACCTACGTTGTAGATGTCTATGGACTCTGGTTAGCACTTAACACTTTTAATAAATTACTTTGTATACCAGATTTGAATAAGTAATAATAATAAGTTTACAGTAATTAAGCCGTGGCGCGTACATAATGATATAAATTGTGGATAAATCTGAATATACATACCAGATATTCCCTACTACGTCCGAGCCTCAAAGATTTATAATGATAGGTAACCAAAAGGTAACTGAGTCATCCGCCCGCCCAAATCTTGTGAAACGCCCACGCTCTCGGCGGAATCGTTAAAACTCAATCCAATAAGGCCTTCTGAACTGACTCATCTGATGTAGCTTACATTTCATATGATGAGTCATTCGTCCAAATATTTTGGTATTTTATTGATATAATTATGAATGTTTGAATCGAAAAACCTAAACTTAAAAAATCTAAAAAATATCAGTATTGTATCTGTATTTTAAATAATGCCACCAAAATAGCCATAAAAATTAGCCATGTATTCGATATTAAAATTTTTAGTGCTACCGATGAAAGACGATCCTTTAGCCAAATGATCATCATGGTCATGGATTACAGACTACCATATAAAACAGAGTTATTACTTTATAATTGTTAAATATCAGTAGAATTTACATGAATTATTCATAATTCCTTTTTTTTATGGCTCTAGTCTCTTTGACGAATTCATAATTCCTTTGCTAATAATTTAGTTTAGATAATTGGCGGGAAAAGTTCGGAATGAAAAGAAACAACCGTCTCTTTCTGACTAAGGGGAAAAGTTTTGAATTCACGACGCGCATGCGCTCTATTTGCAAACGTCACACAAAGCAACCACGTGATGCTATACCGCCAATTGTTGGCAGTCGTTCTTCGTGTGACATNTCTTTGACGAATTCATAATTCCTTTGCTAATAATTTAGTTTAGATAATTGGCGGGAAAAGTTCGGAATGAAAAGAAACAACCGTCTCTTTCTGACTAAGGGGAAAAGTTTTGAATTCACGACGCGCATGCGCTCTATTTGCAAACGTCACACAAAGCAACCACGTGATGCTATACCGCCAATTGTTGGCAGTCGTTCTTCGTGTGACATCGAGGATTTACGCACACAGCTGCAACTTTTCATTAGTTTTTGACGTTCACTCAAGTAAAAAATAACGAAATTTGTGTACAAAACTTTATTAAAGCTGTAACAATATTATTTTAAAGTGTCTTCGAATGATTAAAAGGAAAATAAAGTGTAAAATTGTGTTCAGTGTTAGTTGTTTTGCTACATAACTACATAACCTGTGTTGATTCTTGGAATTGAACACTGCAAACGAGACGAGACCTTGATAACTAGTTCCTCGGACAAGCGAGAGCGAAGAGACAGTTATTATTATAACATCATTCACGCTGGAGGTACGTTTTTAGTTTACAGTAAGTGAAACATAACGTGTGTTTCCATCCGCGAAGTTAATAGTGAGTTTCAGTGCGTTCAAAGTTCACACGGACACCTGCTGGAACCGGGAAGTGTTACAAAACTTGTTCAAAGTTATGACGATGTTAAAATAAATGTGCGTTTCGGGTTCGTGCGCGGAAGGTCCGCTCTGAGGCGTCCGTGGGGACGTATTCTTAATAAGTGTCATGGACATCGGCGGAGGTAAACCGTGAGAGAAAATGCATGTTTATGCCCATTTATGAGCTGACGAATTGACACCTTCGCCTAGCACTTGCACGTCACTTTTTTCTGTTAAAACTACCAAGCAAAATAAACCGCTCATTATCCAGGTCTGGTCGCGTTTCGGCATAGTTACAGGCAAAAATGTAAATAAGCTTCCTGCTCGATGTGCTAGTATCTGGGTTGAGTGTTGTTCTATAAATATCTTTAGAAATCGGCCGCACGCCGACTGCAGACGTGGTGTAATGCTTATATTTTGCCTCTGGTTGTGGTAGACTTCATTATTCATTCATGAATTTCAATCACTGTGATGGAATTAAAAAATCTGAATTTTCAAATTATTTAGAATTTAGTGTGCACTGAAATAAAAATAATCTCACTCACCTCATTAGAAAAATCATCTGAAGGATCACTCTTGAACACTAAATAGTTGCTAGAAATAAAATTTTAGCTAGCTAGAAACGAGGAACAGAAATCATAAAAATTTTGAAATAATATCACTGAACAAATTTTGATTTTCCTTATTTACAGCAGCCATACAGTAATATGTTTAGTTTAGAAGTTCACTGTGCAATATGTAAGACTTGTTATAAGATCAAAGCTTATGCATATATTTTACTAACCAGAACTGGTTTTCATGCAAATTTTTTTACTAGTTTTAGTTTTATTAGTAGTTTTAGTGTAGTGATGGTATAGCAAACTGTATAGATATTGTAATATAGTCATAATTCTAATATTTTGAACCCTTTTTTGTTGGATGCGTAAATAAGCTCACACCTTACTTTGCTTATGGTTACCAGATCTCATAGATGTCACATTCTTGTCACAAGAGGTTTGTCTTCGTTGTTATGTATAGTGGTTGTCCCACCCTTCAAAGCTAAACGTATCATGGCTTCATGTTAGAAATAGGCATGGGTATCTCCTACTCTACCTCTGCAAGTCTATAAAAGCAATACAAATTTACTGCTTTTTGACATACTGAAACAACCCAAAGCAATTATTCTCCTTCAGATTCGGGATCTGTGGTGCTAGTCTAGAATATCATAAACGAATTTCTTCTACCCTTCTACCCTTAGATGTCATAATAGGTGACTGTTGAATTCATCAGAATACAAGCATCAGTAGTCTCTCGATATTATACTAGGGTACTCTGGTCATCAAATGGCAGCTACTGGTGATATGGCATATTGTCAGCTCACACAGCTGTGTAACAACATGTTGCTTACTTCAGCTGTAATCCTGAGATGCTCTGAGGATTGTCCGTGATTATCCTTATATCTTTTTATCATCACACTTCCTGCTACTATAGCAGAGTTCATCTGGAACCGTGCATTCATTGACAGTGTGTTTGCAAAGATCTTTTTTCTGCATACTATTGGGGGCTCTGGAATGGGTGCTATGACACATTCTTCTTTAAACAAGATTTGCAGAGAGTACTTAATGGTAGACAGGGACTTGTGTTTTGGCATTGCTGACGTCAATGAGCAACGGTAATTACTCACCATCAGGTGGCCCGTAAGCTTGTATGCCTACAAGGCAATAACAAAAATTCTTTCTGATTTGTAGGATGGAATAGCAGTTATTTGATACAATTAACTTTATTTTCATGTCATGTTAATTTGTAATGAAAAAATTGTCCTATACAAAGTTTTTTCAAGATAAAGTTTTTATATTATTTATTTATTTATTTTTTTCGTACTTATTCAAATTCTACAAAAATTACATCCAAGTAGTTTTTTTGTGAAATTTCACCACATCACTGAAAACCTCTTCTCCTGTGGTAATTTGACCTAAATCAGGCTACAATTTGCATGCTCCAGTACACAAGAACATGGATTAAAAAATCTATATGAAAGTTCACAATGGTTGACAAAAATTAAGTCCTGATTTTGGGTATTGATTACTATTGACTCAAGCCCCCATAATTATTTTTCTATGTGTATACTATAAGCCTTGACATTACCTCGATACACGAGTTTTGTTGTGCAATTCGTTTTCGAGACTTATTGATTGATCTAAAATATTGTTTGTTAATTTAAACAATGTCATAATAAGATGAAAGAGGTTACCGTTGGCTGTACCCCTCGACAATTCTTAGAACCCATCCGTGTACTATTTAACTGCTGTTAGTTTATGCATAGTCTGGTTTTTAGTTTTGTCAAACTAATTTAAACGTAATGCTATTTTGATAACGAACTGTATTAATATCATTACAAATCGATATATTAATTATCGTAGTGCGTTCCTTGTCTTGGCTTCTGTACTTAATTCATCAACTTCTGCTTTACAATAGCAGTAATAAGTTCGTCGAAAATGCTAAAAAAGCAATAGTGACATCTATACGCTAGATTAAAAAATAGCCTACTCATTTCAAATACCTACTGGCGTGTTGCCCTATGTGAAGTTTCCGTAGACACAAGTCTTACGTAGATATATGCATACGAAGCTAATATTTATCCCCAAAAACAAATTCGTTCTGATTCAAAATTTTTGCGAGTTTATTTCATTTCTTATTCAATTTTATCTTATTAATTTATCTTATTTAATGAATAGAAAATATAGCTAGTCCACAGACCTAGCTAATGCCATCGGTCGCTTTATTAGTTACTAGCGACCCGCCCTCGCTTCGCTTCGGAAACATTAAAACACACATGAAACCAAAAAAATAAAATAAAAAATAAATTAAAAAAAGTAGCCTATGTTCATCAGGGACAATGTCGGCTTCTAATGGAAAAATAATTGTTCAAATCGGTCCAGTAGCTTCGGAGCCTATTCGAAACAAACAAACAAACAAATCTTTCCTCTTTATAATATTATATTATTAAGTATAGATTGCTGTAGATAGAAAGCCCGCGGTCCTTGGCAATAAATAACTACCATAGTCCTATGTCTGCGTCACTACATGACTCCTAACATCGGCCTTAGGCCATGAGCTCGAAGTCTCAAGTCTACGTGAGTCAAATTTTAGTAACCAGTACGATTAATCGTCTTTCTGTGACTTGTTAAAGCGTCTATGAAAACCGAAGTAAAAATATTAGAACAAATATTAATGTTTTCAATAGCGTAATCATAATATAATTTGGTATAGTATCATCATAGTATACTATTAATCAAATTGGCGATGTAATTGCCATCCGTAAAAAATCACATTCGCAATCATGCTAACTCAATAAAAGTTTGACGGCTTCTTATTCTGTGTATACAAATTTAATTTTTTTATTTACTGATCTGCCTTTTCGTCTACCGCTGTTCAAAAGTAAATGAACCACAGAACGTGCATACTGACTGATTCAAATTTGCAAATGCAAGTTAATTCTTCTAACCTGGGTCTACTGCGTTCAGATCCCTTTGCCACAAACCATGCGACTCTAGAAAGAACTTATCTCGATATTTTCTCGGTTTTCATACGATTGTATATTAAAAAGGTCTACTTAAAGCCTCTTTAAGGAAGGAAACAATGATTTTCCCCTCAAGCCGCGATAAAATTTGTACTAAGAAACTTATTTAAATGTACAATGACGGTTCGTACGGTACAAATGCTCTTCAACAAAGTATCAAAATGAAGTAAGTATTTCATTAAAAATAGATTTAGTACACCCGACCCTCCTCTTCGATAATTAAGACCATCAATCTTCCGGTTTCCGATATGAGATAAATATATGTATGTACATAACAAAACCGCAATCTCTCGAACATGGAAAAGTTGCTATATTGCACACATACACAACAGACAGTCATACACATACACAAAGACACATCTTTAATACTCGTATAAATAATAACTTAGAGAGCCTTTAGGAAAACGCTTAAAGCTTTCTTCAATGTTGCCAATCTAGGTAACTTTTTCTCCGGTGCGGATCGGCACTATTTCCTCTACCAATTTTAATGAGGCATCTTGTTTGTTTTTCTGAAATACACCATTACGTATGTAACCTTTAACTAACTACAACTAAGATATCACCATACTATATCAAGAACATAATCTCAAAATACATTTTATTTCTTGGTTACTAGAGCAGGAATAGGGAGCCTCAAGTGCTGTGACGGATGTCTTTAATTTAAAACGAAACTTTATTGTTTGGCGGCTAAAATAACCGGTAACCATACTCGTCGAATTCGACAAAGAGTTCGACGTGCAACCTAACCTAAACATCAGCCCGGTGAGATTCTCGCCGGATCTTCTCAACGGGTCGCGATTCCGATCCGGTAGTAGATTCATTCGCGAAACAGTTACTCTTGAGTCGTTAGGTTTCCTTTGGAGGTGCTCCGGTGGCTGTTAGCAAATCCCACCCCTCCTGGCTGAGCCCTTGCTCGCCCACATGTCCTGGTGAAACTGGAAAGGCCTCCGGGCAACCAGTAATCCCTCAATCATAAACAAAGGTTGAAACAAGGGTTTAAAAAAAAAGTGAGAACCGTGGATCAAGCCGAACGGGTACACAACACAGTACCAGTAAGTACTCAACAGATATCGATGTGATTTCTGTAGGCACTCTTTTTTTATTGCTTAGATAGGTAGACGGAGGGACTTCGGTTCCCTCTGTATTTTGTACCGTATGTTCCATGGGGAGTGCTCTGAGGAATTGTTCGAGATGATACCAGCATCTCGTTTTTACCATCGCACCGCCCGCCACCGGAGTAGAGTTCATCCATACTACCTGGAGCCACTGCGGTCATCCACAGTGCGTTTCCAGAGATCTTTTTTGCCACGTACCATCCGGCTATGGAATGAGCTCCCCTCCACGGTGTTTCCCGAGCGCTATGACATGTCCTTCTTCAAACGAGGCTTATGGAGAGTATTAAGCGGTAGGCAGCGGCTTGGCTCTGCCCCTGGCATTGCTGAAGTCCATGGGCGACGGTAACCACTCACCATCAGGTGGGCCGTATGCCCGTCTGCCTACAAAGGCAATAAAAAAAAAAAAAAAAAGACGAGGTCACAGTCCACCTGGTGTTAAGTGGTTACTAGAGCCACAGTAAATGTAAATGCCGCTACCCACCTTGAGATATAAGTTCTAAGGTCTCAAGTATAGTTACAACGGCTGCCCCACCCTTCAAACCGAAACACATTACTGCTTCACGGCAGAAATAGGCGGGATGGTGGTACCTACCCATGCGGACTCATGCTGGGTCCTACCATCAGTAACTACGGAAATTATAATTTTGCGTGTTTGATTTTTATTACACTGCTGCTGAAGGGATATAGAAATGGGGTGAAAAAAACGAAAAATTATTTTATTATGCACTGTATCCGGATAAGTTTCTTTATTTAATTAAGACTAGCGACCCGCCCTGGCTTCGCTTCGGAAACATTAAATTTTATTATTGACTAACGACCTGCCCTCGCTTCGCTTCGGAAACATTAAATTTTATTATTGATAGCTGAGTCCCGCGATGTTAGTGAAGCCGCGGGGCGAAGCTAGTCTAAAAAAAGTAGCCTAAGTTACTCTTTATATCATCAGCTACCTATCAGTGAAAGTCCCGTCAAAATCGGTCCAGCCGTTCCAGAGATTAGCCGGAACAAACAGACAGACAGACAGACAAAAATTGTAAAAAATGTTATTTTGGTGTATTTCCCGTATATATATTTCTATGCATGTAGTAAAAAGCAGTTATTTCAATATTACAAACAGACACTCCAATTTTATTTATATGTATAGATAAAATAAATTTGTAAAACATTTTATGAAGTTCACATTAGGTTCGTTGTTCTTATATCAATCGTGACCTAGCTACTTTTTCTCGGTATCAGTATATTATAATAACAATACGTCGAGAACCTATTTTTCTTACTAAATGTCGTTATTTTTTCACTAGATAGGATGACAACATCGAACTCACTAATTTTTAAACTTTTAGCCTAATACTGCCGCGAAACAATTAGGTTGTCCAATTTGGAGGGTAGTTGAGAATGAGAATCATTTTATGCCTTATAAGTATATACATATATGTATATAATAATAGTCGCCAATGACGTTATGGTGGCATGAGCAGTGATCTCGTCTATCCTAACTAACCAAAATAACTAACATCCACGATAAAATTATTGCATAGTCCAAAGCAACTTTGTTTTCCTTACGTTGGAATCGATCATGCAAAAGTGCACCTTTTGGTGAAATAGATTTATTCAGGCTATCTATAAATCTTATAATAGATGAAGCATTTTACACGTGTAACTATTAGGGACACGTTCCAATCTTTTACTGGTCCATTTTGTTTGGTAGTTTACCTTGTAAATTTCGTTGGCGCAATTCAGTTTTTTACCCGATTTAATTATATGTTTTCAGTTAGTTGCTGAAAAGATAATAACGGGTATATTTTAATCTCATCCTATTGATTACGGTATTGTGATACATTTCTGCGTAAGGGTTTATGGAATATACCTATCTTCCTAATTTGATCTATTCGGAATAGTCTGACTAATTGCTTTGACAGACGGACAGACCGTCCCATTGTTTAGTATTTAGTTTTGGTAGTTATTCGTCATGACAAATTCGTAATTGCTAAGACGCAACCTTCAGTTTTTCCAAAGAGACAACGACAACTTAGCCAATATCATTCATTCGTTTTCTAAAGGATGACACCACTTTCCCTAGAAATCCAATCGGAATTCACTATGAATTGTGTTTAGGTAATTCGGTAGACGCAGCGTCGGTCGGCAGTTGAAGGTTGGGGGAATTCTCTGGATGCAGGCGGTGCAGGATTGGTTATTGTGGCGTTCCTTAGGTTAGGCTCGTGTCCAACCGTGGACCGCTATTGAAGACCAATTCGCTTTTCGTTTATTTATATAGATATGAGAACGTGTTTAGGACGCCTAGTAACGACAGTCGCGGTTGTACAAAAAAATATACAACAATTTTTTGAAGTGAAACTTCTTTATCGACGTAGGGAGGAAAAAACGTATGTAATGTTTTTCGGTTACGCGCCATCTTAATTTCTTCCGTTACGCGCCATGTTTATTTTATTTCTATTTAGTTTGTTATCAACAGATGTCGCTGCACGTAAATTCAACAATTCCTGAATCGTGGTGACGAGATGTTACACAGCTGATAGACGTTCTCGTATTTCTCTTGCTAAATCATACCTACCTGGCGTCAGGATCCCGTGATCATGCAGGCGGTTCCCCCGGGGTGCGGCTACTCCATTGCACTGCGGAGTGGTTGACCCTTGCGATTATTCGTATATTTCATAAGTTTCACTTCTACCATGTGTGACTTGCACACACACACACACATTTTTTTTTTATGTAGGTAAGACTTTTATAATTTGGAACTCGCTGAATGTTGAATTTGCGACCGTAGTGGGTAAAAAATTACAGAGCTAAAACCTGTTATCAATTTGAATATAATTTCAGAATTAAGTTAATTATAACTTTTTCTTAGCTATGACGGGCAAACGAAGGTCACGGTTGATTTTAACAGCGTTTGCGTGTCTCGCGCCCTGTTTTGGTTAAAATTAAAAACCACTATTTTCCCTTTATATCGAAATAAGTATATCAGTTACATACTGGACTATGTTCAATATTGTTGTCTTAGTAGGTAATAAATTATATTACGACAGACGACCAGAGATTTTTCGAATAGTAGTTCAGTATAGTTTTCGTAGTATATTATTCTGAATTATTTTAATATTAATTTTTATTCGATATAAATAATAGATATCTTTCTGTCCCACCTATAGTTCATAGAGGACTGAGGTGGAGACAACTTACAAGGAAAATTTGGGTTTTCCCCCTGCTAAAAAATGTTTTAATTTCATGTTAACAAGCAATAGTCGCGTTATTTAAATGCATCGTAATATGACATAATGCGCTACATAAAATTTCTATTGCTTACCAATTTGAAGTCGTCGTGGCCTAAAGGATAAGACGTCCGGTGCATTCGTGTTGACCGATGCACCGGTGTTCGAATCCCGCAGGCGAGTACAATTTTTTGTGAAATACGAATGTGTGTGAAATACGTACTCAACAAATGTTCACGATTGACTTCCACGGTGAAAGAATAACATGGTGTAATAAAAATAAAACACGCAAAATTATAATTTGCGTTATTACTGGTGGTAGGACCTCTTGTGAGTCCGCGCGGGTAGGTACCACCACCCTGCCTATTTCTGCCGTGAAGCAGTAATGCATTTCGGTTTGGTGGGTGGCGCATTTGCGTTGTGTATGTCTATGGGCTCCGGTAACCACTTAACACCAGGTGGGCTGTGAGCTCGTCCACCCATCTATGCAATGAAAAAAAAAATATATATATATATGTATATAAATATTATATTTTATATAATAAACCGATTTCGATGATGTTAGCAACAAATATTACAGTACACGATAAACCGAGGAATACAATATGTAGTATCGTATTACAGCGCATCGATGCATCCTATAGTTTGTAAAATACACGATAACATTGATACGTCCCTACCTATCATTAGCGTAAATTGTTTCTACTGATTTCATTTTATCTGCACATTGGAAACTGGAACCGTTATATAATTTACGAGGATCTGTTTTTAAAAATTCTACTGCAGCCTTTTTCAGTTAGACCATCACTACTGCAAGACGATTTCGAAAGGCGGGCTTCGGATAGCCTGCCGGCCGAGAGGGCTGGTGGTCGTGGCGCCGACGACCGCCGGTCCGGCGTTCCGAGGGTGAGGGTGATGGGAGCGATGTGCTCCGCACAAAAAGCTTCACTTTCCCCCCTTTGCCTTTTCATGAGTTCGTTTCATGCGAGGCTTGGATGCTGGTTGTTGAGCGACAGGAGGTTTTAGTCGGTTCGACTCGGACATGCCCCACCCTCCATTGGAGGGCGGCAGTCCGGCGAATTCAACTGACAAAAAAAAAAAGACGATTTTAGTGCTGTCTTCTATTAGATTTTTTTTGTTTTTATCGTGTTACAGATTCTAAACACACAAAAATACAAATTCTACCTTTGCAAACAAACAATTTCTTGCATAATAGTTCCGTTAGGTGGGCAGACCAGTCACCCGGTGTTAAGCGGTTACCGAAGTCCCTTAGACATCTTCACTACTACTTCGTAATATCGCCCTGAATGTAAGTACATAATTCTAAAAAATCGGCACGTGATATCGATGAAAAATGAACAATAGACGAATTAAATAAATACCTTGATTTGATAAACAGTGAAGTTAAAAGTAACGATTTGAATGATTGCCACAATTAATAGATTAATTGATAATGAGTCACCAAGCCAGTAGTTCCATTTGATAGTGAAAATTAATGTAAGTGTTTTCAACAAATCTGATACCTAATCGTAATTATTTTATCTTTTTCATGCTATATTTTATAACTTATATGTTTCTGAAACGTCAGTCCATAATATTTAAAAAATAATAAATAATACTCTGTTTTATGTTTGATAAAAGCAAAGTTTATGTTATTGTTGTTTAGCGGTATCACTGTTTGGACTCAAAGTTATTGATAATTACTTCAATTATCAATGGTTAAGGAACAACATTAGCACGAGGAGTCGTGTTATGTAAATTGTTTTATTTTAATCATTTCTCAGGTTCAAACTTGTGATTATAGTGACTTATTAACCGATTGAAATTTTTTAATTACGCACACTGGAGAAATGGAACCACAATTTTACTGGGGAAGCTATTTCATCTGATATCAGCTCACCTCTTCTTCATCGTTACCTTACTGCCGAGGATCGCCACCACGCGATGTTAACGTGAATTGCAGATGTTCATGACCTACTAGAGAGAGGCAAATTTTCTACCACATCTCGACCGCTTTTGAACGGCTTGTGTCATTCATGAGCACGTGTTTTTGAAAATTTTGATTCGCCATAAGCCATCTGTAACATTTTCAATGACTCCTAACACAAAATTCCATTGGCGATGTAAAATTTAAGACAAACACTTTTCGATATTTTTGTTCATAATGCAACTAGCAATACACGTTAGATATAACTAAAAATAGTACTGTATTTAATCTAAATAACAGATGTAACTCAAACTCCGCACTAAAGGGAAAAAAGGTTGTGCCAATCAGACAATAAAAATAAAAAAAAATTGTAAACATAAACATATTAAATTCATTCCCGATAATTTTACAGACTAAATTTTTATAATAAAAAAACATTTAATTGAATCGATGACTCGTCGGTAGGGTAGCTAGTTAAAAATAAATAAAAGAAAAACATAGAGGCTTGGAAAATATTACCGGTTGAGCAATGGCCCTTAGGCAGCTCTGGTCAGCATCAGAACAATAAATCATTATTTGAGTGTAGCATTTTTTTTCAAACGTAATATTAAGTAGGTATACTTAATACCCTAAAATCAAGTACTTACAACAACAATAAAAAAAACATTGCGAAAAGAGACAACAGTAACAGTAATGAATTATTTTAAACTACATATTAGTAATTGGAATAGTAAAGTAGAACAACATACATTTGTAAAACATAGCTTATTATGTTAAATTACAATCCCCAATACACAATTATGGGATGGAATAAAAAATAATAAATTAATTTAAAAAATTAATAAATAATAAAATAAAGCAATAAAAAAAAAAAGAATAGTTACAATTGATATTTTCGAATTTTATTTGTGTATTCAGAAGATACATTTTTAATATGCTTTAAAAGAACTCAGTGGTCTTGTTGCTGGGTAAATATTGTTCCAATATTTTGAGATCAAGTAACAAAAGCGACCTCTAAAAGCAGCCGAGCAGTGTGCATGAGTCGCTAACACATGCGAACGTTGACGCGACTGCCTACCGCCATATCCTAAATAATTAAACTTTCAGATGCTAAATCATTTTTGCAGTTTTACGACCCTAACGACTTCTTACGACTTTGTCTCTGGGTGATTATTATGTATAAAAGTATACATTTCAACATATATCAGTCTGGTTGTACATCAACACAAGGAATCCTAAGCTGGGGCCGGATGGTTGTGCAAGACTAGTTCCCGGTTATTTATTTTATATAAAATAAATTATAAAAGCAAAGAATGGGTATTAGGGAAGTATTTTTTATTTAATGTTTTGTCATAATTCTAAATAAAAAGACGAAATAATTACAGTGACGCGTGAGTAACGGCGGCTTAGTGATATAACGATATTGGACCCGGTCCAATTATGATCGACGAGACAAACTACCTAAAATCAACAGCTGATATTAGGTGAGTTCACGGGGCTCGACCTGGGAGGACTTACAAATACTAGCCCTAGAAAGAACAGTGTTTCGCTGAATCTACCACCACATCGGAATCTCGACCCGTTGAGAACATGAAGGCGATAAACTTTTGGGTTGTGTTCTAAGGGCTAAATTGCTCATCGAACTATTTCGATGAGTTCGCCGAGAACGGTGACCGGTGCTTGGAGAGTTGATTTGAGGGATCCGACAGCATGTGCTTAGGGCGACGGCGGCTAGGCGGCTGTGCGTTGCCCCGTCGTCTAAGTCGGTTATGTAATTGAGGGGGCGACGATAAGAAGTTTATCGTGTCGCACCGCCCTATAAAAAAACGTGGTATCAGTAGTTATAAATATTTTATGAACAGATATGAGTAGAAGGGTTATTTTGATAATATTCTGAAAAGCACCCCACGCTTTTTTTTTACAATAAAATCATTTTTTCTTACACTATTTTTAATTCAAATTTATTAAAATTTATTTTCTATTTTTTAGTTGGATTTTCTATAAAAGCGTATTTTGTTAATTTATTTAAACTATTATTTATTAGATACTAGCGACCCGCCCTCGCTTCGCTTCGGAAACTGTAATTTATTATTGATTTCTCCATTATTTAATGGATGTTATTATACATATAAACCTTCCTCTTCAAGCACTCTATCTATTAAAAAAAACCGCATCAAAATCCGTTGCGTAGTTTTAAACATTTAAGCATACATAGGAACAGACAGATATAGGGACAGAGAAAGCGACTTTGTTTTATACTATGTAGTGATAACTAAATTTAAACAAGAAGTTTTTAAATTGTATAAGTTGTGTATATTTATAAATATTTGAAAGTGAAAACAATGCAAAATTACGTCGATTGCAGTATCCTGCACTGTGTCCTGTATGTCAAGCACGAAAATCTATCGTATTCGTAATATAAAAGTATCGATGAATGATGATACGAAAACGGTTCATTACATTATATCAGCCTTTCTCAAAGTGGGCGATAACATCCTCTTGTGGGCGCTGCAGGCCTAAAGGGGGGCGTTGTGTAGAGGCTTGGGAGGCGATTTGTAATTTCACCTAGGTGGACTCTTAAACACTGACTGTGCTCTCGCTATAGTGGTTTATAAGAAGAAAAAAAAATATTCTCAAAGTGGGCAGTAGACAAAATAAGTTTGGGAGCCCCTGCATTAGATGGTCGTACTCAATAGCCAGCCTGCGAAATTTACGTTACCGTATGTCAAAACAATTTTCATGTTCTCGACTATTAGTGAACGTGACGATTTGATTGCGAAACGAAAGTAAGAAAATTCATTCTTTCATTCATTCATTCTTTTTACGGACGGTAGGAGCGCTGTTTAAATCCCATACATTTTTTCTCGATAGCGATACGAATACTTTTTCGATAGTCATTCGTGTTCGCCCCTCTCTTTTAAACAGTAACCAGTATAGCTAGCTTATAATCGGATGGCTTCGCAGTATGCTAATTTGACGTGAACACCTTACAGTGCTCGCCGTGCAAATCGAAACATCTATACTAATATTATAAAGAGGAAAGATTTGTTTGTTTGTTTGTTTCGAATAGGCTCCGAAACTACTGGACCGATTTGAAAAATTCTTTTTCCATTAGAAGCCGACATTGTCCCTGATGAACATAGGCTACTTTTTTTTATTTTTTTTTTATTTTTTTTTTTGGTTTCATGTGTGTTTTAATGTTTCCGAAGCGAAGCGAGGGNAGAGGAAAGATTTGTTTGTTTGTTTGTTTCGAATAGGCTCCGAAACTACTGGACCGATTTGAAAAATTCTTTTTCCATTAGAAGCCGACATTGTCCCTGATGAACATAGGCTACTTTTTTTTATTTTTTTTTTATTTTTTTTTTTGGTTTCATGTGTGTTTTAATGTTTCCGAAGCGAAGCGAGGGCGGGTCGCTAGTATCCTATAAAACGCGATTCAATGCAACTTGTTTTTTTATTGCCCCTGTAGGCAGACGAGCATACGGCCCACCTGATGACCTGACTTCATTACCTTGTAACCTTTCACGTCATTGAGCGCCAAAATAATTTGATGCCGATTTCAGCAACGGCGATTGGCTGCTAATCGATGACAATTGATTGTTACTGAATCATCGAAACATGAGCATTAAATAATATATTAGCCACATATGATATGCGTTGTAGCTGCTATTTGGCTGAGGTTTAGCACGCGGTTAAGCCTTGTTCGGAATAGGCGAGTATTTTAGTCGAGTACCGAGTAATTTAGTGACTAAACTACTCGCTACTTAAAAATAGAACAAAATGGAGTGACTTGACTAAATTATTTAATAACCTACTCGACTAAATTTTTGGTGCTCAGACACATTTAGCTACTAAATTACTCGGTACTCGACTAAAATACTCGCCTAGTCCGAACAAGGCTTTAGCGAACTTTTTACAATTTCATGAAATAAAGCTTTGAAATAAAACAGTTTCATGAAATAAAACTTAATCAGCAGGTGACGACGGCCGTGTTGTGATCCTCCATTTTCTGATGCATACAGCATTTTTAATAAGTCATGCATCTCAGTTTGAAGGGTACAAGGTAGAGTGTGTTAGTCCATAAAAAAACGACGCTGTAATAATTTTTATTGTACGCAGAAGTTATAATTTCATTATCGTGAACCGGTTTCAATTATGACTATGTTGATTTGTATTCATGTGTGCATAGTGCAGTTGTTTACAAACACCAAGCTGTGCAAAACAAATTGAAACATTCTACGTACAGTCTGTTGAAACGCTAATAATGATAAGGCCCTATCGTACACTGTGTTTTTGTTTATTTAAATTAACTAGTGTTCCCTATTGAATAATTGACACCTTAATATCTAGATTAATTTTATATATCACATCTTTTTTTTAATTATTGACATTTTGGAGAAATAAAAAAAACCAAAGCTATATATTGTCAACTAAAGCATGTATTTTTTTTCTACCTATTCTAGTAACCTCGAGGGGTTATTCCAGATTCACCGAACTAGTAGGTGATCTCACGGGGCTCAAACCTGACGTTGCTGCTAACTTATTTACCTTCCTTACCTTATTGAAATTATTTACCTTCTAAAGAACAAATAAATCCGAAGAAAAACAAATCGAGGGGTGATGGGGGGAGTAATTGGTTTAAGCGACATTTNTTTTTTTTCTACCTATTCTAGTAACCTCGAGGGGTTATTCCAGATTCACCGAACTAGTAGGTGATCTCACGGGGCTCAAACCTGACGTTGCTGCTAACTTATTTACCTTCCTTACCTTATTGAAATTATTTACCTTCTAAAGAACAAATAAATCCGAAGAAAAACAAATCGAGGGGTGATGGGGGGAGTAATTGGTTTAAGCGACATTTTTGCAACTTTATAGGAGAGAAATTTAAAGTTCAAAATTAGGAAAAAATATCGTAACAAAAAACTTCTTCAGGTAGTTCAAGCTTAATTGAAGTTCAATTAAAAACATTAATTAAAACGCGCCTTTAATTACAAAAAAAATCGCGTATTAAGCGAAAGGTCGCTTAAACCGAATAGCGTTTTCACCCCTCGATATAGACAAATTATGGAGGCGAATTTTGGACTTAACTTTTCTTTATAAATGTCCAATACACCTTACAGTTGCTGGTTAGTAAAATGCCGAATATTTTTACCTAGGTAAAGTAAATATACTCGACATTTAGTTCAACTCTGTATTGTTGGATTTAATACGACCAAGAACAAGTAAATAAGTTGTGTGAATAATAATTATTATTGCCTTATAAAAAAAACGGCCTAGTTCAGATATAGTTAGTTTAGTGAGAACGTGGGCGGCGCGGTGGTGTAGGGCTGGCTCTTTATTTATTTTCATACCTATAATTAAATGTTACTAATAAATGATGAGTGAACTTTCTTTTATCCTATTTATACTATACTATCCTATTTATATTCGAAGTCGTCGTGGCCTAAAGGATAAGACGCCCGGTGCATTCGTATCTAGCGATGCACCGATGTTCGAATGCCGCAGGCGGGTACCAATTTTTCTAATCGCATACGCACTTAACAAATGTTCACGATTGACTTCGGCGGTGAAGGAATAACATCGTGTAATAAAAAGCAAACTCGCAAAAATTATAATTTGCGTAAGTAATTACTGTTGGTAGGACCTCTTGTGAGTCCACACGGGTAGGTACCACCACCGCCCCGTCTGTTTCTGTCGTGAAGCAGTAATGCGTTTCGGTTTGAAGGGTGGAGCCGTTGTAACTATACTTGAGACCTTAGAACATATATCTCAAAGTGGGTGGCGCATTTACGTTGTAGATGTCTATGGGCTTCAATAACCTCTTAACGCTAGGTGGGCTGTGAGCTCGTCCACCCATCTAAGCAATAAAAAAAAATACTAATTAGGTATTAGAGCGAAATTATAAACTTATTTTTATTGTCATCGGTCCTTGATGCGCGTACAAATTTTCAAGTTAAACGAACGTCTTGAAGTCTGTATAAACGAGGTTGAAAGACTCCGTCATAAACCAACCATATTAATAAACATTGTACATGCCTAATAAAAGCCTGTTAAAAATAAACTGACCACGTTCCATCCGGCTATGGAATGAGCTCCCCTCCACGGTGTTTCCCGAGCGCTATGACATGTCCTTCTTTAAACGAGGCTTGTGGAGAGTATTAAGCGGTAGGCAGCGGCTTGGCTCTGCCCCTGGCATTGCTGAAGTCCATGGGCGACGGTAACCACTCACCATCAAGTGGGCCGTATGCTCGTCTGCCTACAAGGGAAAAAAAACCCGTTGGTAACAAAAATCCGCCATCCTTACATTAGATATTTTAATATATAATTAATACTGAACGTATAAAGACAGACATACCAAACATAGTATACCATATCTATATCGATAATATATTCAATAACATGACAGCAATGTAAATTATTATAGTTTCGTATTGTGATGAAGGAAACGATTAAATTTATAAAAATATTAATATTATAATATGGGATAAGTATATTATGTACTTCGAGTAATAACTTTAGAAACTCGCGATTATTACAGACGCCACTCAATTAGCCAATTGTTTTTTTTTTTAAATAAAAGCTCTTACATACCATAAATTGAATGTCGCCATTTGTCTTGATTGTTTGTTTGTTGCTATCCACACAGCCGAGGATAGGCAAGAGTGGTGCAGGATGCTGACTGCGAATCGAACTCACACCCGGGGTACATTAAATAAATAATAAATAAATATTTACTAACAATCACGCCACGTTAACTGGTCCCGTGCTAAGTTCGTGAAGAACTTGTGTTACAGGTACCAGATAACGGAAATAAATGTAAATTTTTTATTGTGCACATACATATATTTAATAGACATCCATAACTTTGGAAAATACATTTTATATTTATCATCCAAAATATCTTCCTTTGGCGGGATTCGAACCCGCGACCCCCTTGTGTAGTCACCATGTCACTCACCACTACACCAGGCGGCCGTTTGGCCGGCCGGATAATCTAGAGAGAGTTATTAGAGGAGGCCACGACCCTCAGCATTGAGGATTACCGATGCAAGAATCACAAAAATGGTCTCCGCCAATTCTATCTTTGAAAGTCGAACTCACGATTGCTCAGAAATAAAACAGTTTTGTGGTGCTAGTACTTCTTCTTTAGTCATATTTCCCGATCCATTAACGTCACCGTCCTCGTCGAACCTGTCGCTTGCGACGAAGGGCTCGACGAGCGAATTAGACCATAGAGACAGCCCACTGAGTTTCTCGCCGGATCTTCTCAGTGGATCGCGTTTCCGATCCGGTGGGGATAGATTCTGCGAAGCACTGCTCTTGCTAGGGTCAGTGTTAGCATCACTCCGGTTTGGGCCTCGTGAGCTCACCTACTAGTTAAGGTTACACTGAAATAGCCTCTCAAGGCTATCAGCTTAGGTAGGAAAAAATAATTGCCATGGGGTTTGTTGTTAGACCATATGCTTCAGATTGAAACTGCTTTTATTTAGAGGTGAATGAACTCACGGCTGGTGACACTTACACGTGAATAGCCCCAGCCACCTTGAGACGCGAAGGTGATGTTTCAATTGTATTGTATCATGGTTGTCCGAACCTTGAAATCGGAAAGCCTGACTGTTTTGCGGCACAAACTCGCAGGACGTTTGGTATCTATTCTAGCTGTCTTACAATGCGCCAATATCACTAACGTTTTTCTGCGTCAGTCATGCGTTCCTATTCGAAGAGCTAGAGCTCGGCTAGTAAATTAACCCCCAGACACAGCCCACTGAATTTCTCGACGGATCTTCTCAGTGGGTAGCGTTTCCGATCCGGTGGTAGATTCTGCGAGGCACTGCTCTGGCTAAGGCTAGTGTTAGCAACGTCCACAGGTTAGAGCCCCGTGAGCTCACCTACTCGCTCGGTGAATCTAGTTTTTTTAAATTATTTATTAAGTTAAGTGGTTACTGGAGTTGTGAGTCCACACGGGTAGGTACGACCACCCTGCCTATTTCCGCCGTGAAGCAGTAATGCGTTTCGGTTTGAAGGGTTTGGCAGCCGTTGTAACTATACTTGAGACCTTAGAACTTATATCTCAAGGTGGGTGGCTCATTTACGTAGTAGATGTCTATGGGCTCCTCCAGTAACCACTTAGCACCAGGTGGGTTGTAAGCTCGTCCGCCCATCTAAGTAATAAAAATTAAAAAAATTACATTCGAGGTTAGTTGTATTTGAGCGTACGCCATAACGAGCTTCTCTTCCCGTTTACGAAAAAATATATTAAACTGAACTCTCGATTGAAATTGATTCAAAGAGCAGACGGAACCACAAAAACTCGCGTGTGCCAAAAAGCCAAAGAAAAAAAAACATATCAACGCATGTGTCATGATATTTAAGTGGACAAATTTTGTAATTTCGTCTTCTAAATAAATAAAAAAACATAAGCGCGTACGTAAAAACGACTTTATAGGGAGTCCTATTAAACGAGGAAGTGGACACGTCATTTCGAATCCTCCCGATCCACCAACGGTGCTTTTAGGTACCTCAAGCACCGGTCACCGTTCTCGTCGAACCTGTCGCAAGCGAGCAAGAAAATTAACCCACCAGCACAGCCCAATGAGTTTCTCGCCGGATCTTCTCAGTGGGTCGCGTTTCCGATCTGGTGGGTTAGATTCTGCGAAGCACTCAAGCAGGTTAGAGCTCCGTGAGCTTAACTACTCGCTTGGTTACGCTGGCATAGCCCGCTAAGGCTACCAGCCTATGTAGGGAAAAAAAAGGTGATTACGCAAATTTCTTGAATTTTGTAGGTTTTATTTTCATTGCACGTTGACTGTTACTCTTTCTTCATTGAAGAAGTAAGCAACGCATTAAACATTTTTATTTATTTTGCTGTTTTAATTAAATTAAATGATATATTTTATAATCTTTACCACCATCAATGATGGTGTTAAAGATTATGGTTCATCATCATCATCATCGAAATGATTATTATTAATCATAATTAAATATACATTTTATCATTGAATGTCATTAAATCATTATCGATAAAATTTCATATAGTACTCAATAATGTACTAATACAGGTGTACAACACGGATTCACTGTCATTAAGTATGTAATTTAAAAACTGCTTTATTTTAATTTTAATTTTAATAGATGTTGAACCACCATAATATACCAACCTAAAACACTGGGACTGTGGATACATATTTGATCTTATACATCCCCCAGGAATACATTAGTTCAGAACAGTTGTAAGTCGTCATTGTAGGTCGCAGAGGTCGCCTTTAGGACTTTCAGGAGGTCGGACAATATACAGACTGTCATCCTGGGTACATTACAACCAAGTGACTACCGGACTCCATAGTTGTTTAGTCGTGCGCACATGGCTTATTTTGCAAGTCAGATTTTTTGCTTGTTGTTAGGTAAACGAGCTCACAGCCCACCTGGTGTTAAGTGGTTACTGGAACCCATATACGTCTACAACGTAAATGCGCCACCCATCTTGAGATATAAGTTCTAAGGTCTCAGTATAGTTAAAACGGCTGCCCCACCCTTCAAACCGAAACGCATTACTGCTTCACGGCTGAAATAGGAGGGGTGGTGCTACCTACCCGTGCGGACTCACAAGAGGTCCTATCATCAGCTAAAATTGTGTATCTTATTAGCTTGTAATCTGTATTTTGTGCCTAATAAATAAATAAAATAAAATAGACAACACGCATCCTGCTAGCAGTTGATCGACCTGCTCACATTCAATTCATAGTCCATTAGAAATTACACAACAATTACTTAATAGAATGGTTTTACTGGTGTTACTGCTAGCTACATTATGAATGAGGGCAGTTGCCTCATCAGTTTTCTACGTCATAAGGAAAAAACAAATGAAATTTTAAACGAATCATTGTCGATTTAATGTCACACAGTGTACAAACCAATACAGAGTATGAAAATAAATGCTTGGTGTAGTTCAATAAAGGAAAGTTAAAATTAAAATGTATAATGTTGACTGGTGGTAGGACCTCTTGTGAGTCCGCGCGGGTAGGTACCACCACCCCGCTTATTTCTGCCGTGAAGCAGTAATGCGTTTCGGTTTGAAGGGCGGGGCAGCCGTTGAAACTGTACTTGAGACCTTAGAACTCATATCTCATGGTGGGTGGCGCATTTACGTTATCGATGTCTATGGGCTCCAGTAACCACTTAACACCAGGTGGGCTGTGAACTCGTCCACCTATCTAAGCAATAAAAAACATAAAAAATACGATTTTAAAAAGACATGGATTATAAAATAATACATGAGATGTTAGGTTGTATCTTAAGAAAGTAATATCATTTACAACTCTATATTCAACATCCTATAAACTAGACCGATTAAAATTTAATGTGGGCTGGTATTACGGAACTGAGAGCGACTTTCAAAAATATTTTCTTATTATAGTTATGGTTGAATAACAAAATATATCATAACTTACAATAGATTTCAGTTAAGGTCCACATAACCGTTATAAGAAAACTATTCCTCGTATCTTGGGCTGAATAGGACGCGTCTTTGTGCATAATATAACCTGTGATTTTTCAAATGGTAATATCATTTAGGACTTTTTGGCGGGAACGCGAGGACTGAAGTTGTGTGATTTTATTATTAATTTTTTGTTTTGTCTATTTAATGTTTCTCCAGGTTTAAATGTGTAATAACGGTGTTTTATTAACTGTTTATGAACTATCTGTGAAAGTGCACAAATGTGGGAAAATGAAACAAAGCCGCTGGACGTAACTTCTCGGGAACCTCCAAAAAGTTCACTGAAAAAAAACTCTGTAAATGACCACCATTTTACTGACATTATATTTCATCCCATATCATCTCATCTCATTTCATTTAATTTCATCCCAGCTAATTAATGTCTTAAATTAATCATCTTCATTTCATTTCATTTCACTTCATATTACCATTTTTCATAAAAATAAGACATGACTTAAAGGTCTTATTTACTAGGTCATAATATACCTTAAAAAAAACCATGTGATTTACCTAATCCAATTAGCACAATGACAAAAAGAAACAACTGCACCGAAACAGTGGCCGGAAGTGACGTTCACAAAGTATTCTATTTGAGTGAAATATTAAACACTTGATAGATTTTTTATATTTCGATTACCTCAGACCAGAGGTCGGCAACCTTTTGAGTCGCGAGAACCAAAAATTATATATATAATTATATATATACAAAATACATATCTTCTTGTCAACAATAAATAGTACTTGCATAAAAAAAATTAAAAAAAAAAACGAATCTAATTATTCATAAGAAAAATATCTATTTATTATTATATAACTAGTGTTTTTTACAACAAATTACATATATTATATACTCGCGACCCGCCCTGGCTTCGCTTCGGAAACTGTAATTTATTATTGATTTCTCCACTATTTAATGGATTTTATTATACATATAAACCTTCCTCTTCAATCACTCTATCTACAAAAAAAACCGCATCAAAATCCGTAGCGTAGTTTTAAAGATTTAAGCATACATAAGGACAGACAGATATAGGAACAGAGAAAGCGACTTTGTTTTATACTATGTTGTGAATATGGTATTATTAGATAACCATATTTAGTAAAATTTGAAAACAATAGTTTACTTACAATAATGGGCTGAGAGATAGAAATAAATGGTGCCCAATCCTCGTTAGTCGATTCAGAACGAATTTTAAATGTTTTTTTTTTTTATAAAATAAATATTATTTGCGTATGGAACTAAAGAGCTGCAGATTGCCGACCCCTGCCTTAGACCGTTATGGTAATGTAGTACAATCTGCGCACACATACTCAACGGTAAACATAAAATAAAACACACAGAAGCACACTCACATTCACACACGCCTGTGTATAATACACACAAACAAATAATAAATGAATTTTCCTGCTTTCACTGCGACGTGATGAGCTCATTGCTGTGGATCTTGCACCGAAATGAATTTTGTAGTCTAGCGTATTGGTATATTGTAGAGTTAGATTAATAATTAGGGATATATCACACGCTTTCATTCGGCACGGAACTAGGATCTTTTGTACTATAGGAATCTGAAAATGATATATTTATATACTAATATTAAATATACATATAATGATATTAAATACTCCAGTTATGAACAATAAAATACTTGATTACGTTTTCTGTAATATAAATAAGATTTTATTGACCGTATAAAATAAAAAAAATATTACGTACGGTTTTTACGGATGTTCCGTTATAACTACTGAACCATGCATCCGATTGATTTGAAACTTGGTATCCATGTTGAAAACACATTGTGTACTTAATGGGTGGGCTAATATTTATATGTGTGTTGAACTCCATAATAATAATGAAAATAAATAATAATGTTAATTTTAAATGCCCAGCGAAACGGGCGAGTACGGCTAGTCTGTACTAAAAAGAAGAAAACACCATTCAAAGCCCTTAATCTCTATTTAAATATAATATTTTAAATGGTATTATTATACTATGCAAAAATGAACTATTCTCTTCACAGACAGCTGAGTGAAAGCGTGTAAGAAAAATCTTTTTTTAAATTAAAGGGTTGTATAGGTTTTAAATCCTAAAGATTATTCATTACATACAGATATGACATCGTCGTATTAAGGCTTATTGAGCTGTAGACCTTCAGGAAGGTTCGCTGTTCACCTGACTTCATTTGCCGCCGAACCATATCGTGAATTCCACTTGAAGCACGTGGAGTCCTTTTGTAATCGCATAACTCGATACGGGCGTCTTTCCCGTTTGGTCACGGACGCGGTACTGTTAATCCACTTACTATCAGACGGGCAGAGCGATTTTCGGTTTTCGACAGTAATAAGTAAAATCAACATTCAAACCAATTTGACTGGCATGTCAGATAGATTAAAGTTTTGAAAGATTGATTAAAGTTAGAACAGTCTTACATATACGTTCGTCTACAACTCTAATCTCGTTAGGTACGATGAAGTTAGTTTACTGGTGGTAGGACCTCTTGTGAGTCCGCACGGGTAGGTACCACCACCCTGCCTATTTGTGCCGTGAAGCAGTAATGCGTTTCGGCTTGGAGGGTGGGGCAGCCGTCGTAACTATACTGAGACCTTAGTAGTAAAAAAATGTCTATGGGCTCCGGTAACCACTTAACACCAGGTGAACTGTAAGCTCGTCCACCTGTCTAAGTAATAAATAAATAAATAAAGAAAATTTGAATCGACAACGCAACATAGGATTGATCCTCTCAGTTGAGTAAAAAATGTATTTAATTAATTAGCACTGCGTCGGATAGACATTGTAGTTGTTGAATTATATAGCTGAATTATAATTGTACACAAGTAAACTGGACTTCTTGTCTTTTAGGCCTCGAGTAGTTCAATTTACATAAACATATTTATGTACCTACATACATTTTGACGTTTTTTTATTTAACGTCCGTCGACATTGAAACCGGTCAATAGTTTCAAAACCGATATTAGACGTTTTTGGAAACGAAATAGATTTAAACCGGTTTATTATTGTTACCGGTTTTCGCGCATATATTTGCTTTGGTATCATTCATCATTAATGCTTTTACATTAGTCATTCATTTTTGTTAAAATTTTATTATAATTTAAATGAAATATTCATTGTGTGCTATGGGGCTAAATGTTGTGGTTCTTGTTACTGACGATCCACCACTGTTATTTGTATTGCGTTCAACGAAGATAAAAGTTGATAACGTCTTGAATGTGATGGTGTTGATGAGTTACTTGAGGAAGTTGATGAGTTACTTGAATTGAGTTACTTTTTTTACTGGTGGTAGGACCTCTTTTGAGTCCGCGCGGGTGGGTACCACCACCCTGCCTATTTCTGCCGTGAAGCAGTAATGCGTTTTGGTTTGAAGGGTGGGGCAGCCGTTGTAACTATACTGAGACCTTAGAATTTACATCTCAATGTGGGTGGCGCATTTACGTTGTAGATGTCTATGGGCTCCAGTAACCATCTAACATCAGGTGAGCTCGCCCACCCAGCTAAGCAATAAAAAAAGGAAGGGCGTATTGAAAGCCCGCACGGATAGGTGCCATCCTGGTTATTTCAGCCGCTAAGCAGTGGCGAGTTCCCGTTTGTTGGGTGATGAAGCTGTTGACAGAGCGAGACTCCAGAATTATAATTAAATGTGGATCATGTACTATAAGTATTGTATGTCACAGTGTTGTTGGAACGTGCCCTTATTGCGGGATTGTAGCTACGCCGTTAACATGAATATTAAAAAAAAATCTAATATTAAAAAAAAAACTCTAATATTTAATAAAAACGGACATGCCCGCTGAGTTTCTTGCCAGTTCTTCTCAGGACGGAGGCTAGTTTTTGTGAACTGGCGGTAGTTCTTTTTGACGTTCAACAGTACTTTCATTTATGTTGAATAAAATTTTATTGATTTGATTTGATTTGAACAATTAAATTTAGGTTTTTTGATGGCAAACGATTTGATCGTATGTGCTCACCGTCGCTCAAGGACAGCGACAAAACAAGGGACATATCTGGGTAGCAACGTGACTAAACAATTATTAGATTAATTTCTTATTAAGTTTATAATTTTTCGCGCTTCAAACATTACATGTTTTCTGTGAAAACCTTAGCAAATATTAAACGTATTACTGTTGCTTTGCAGACGCCGGTCTACCGATAGGTATTGCAGAACAAAATGACCCCAATCAACCTAACGAATTGAATATCAATGATGTTTGTAAGTATTCTTAATTATCTTTTTTTGTATAACATGGTCTTAGAAGTTAGACAACTATGCTGTCCACTTGAGGGGGGTCAAATATGTCTATGGAAATCAACAATAACTCTTCCTGTGGGGAGCTGCTGTCTGATGCTTGGGATTCTTTTTAAACTTGGTTTGAAGAAGAACATAAGAATTCCTTATAAAACAACTGTCTAGAATTATTGTTAAAAATGGAAAAGTGTCCGAGTGAGTCGCGGGCTGAGAAGTCGAAGTCCTATCACCGAATTAAAATTACTTCGTTATACAAATTTATAAATGTGATTTGACCTCTATAGTTTCGATTTTATACTACGACTCGATTTATACGAAAAAAAAAAACGCTGAAAATCTATCATTCAAGAAACATGTAAAACTTGGACGCGGTACTTTTGTCTACAAAAATAAATGAGTAATTACATTTGAATATGTAATTCGAATTCGAAAAGGGCGCATCTCTGAAAATGTAAAATTTTCAGGAAATGAAAAAAACAGATTATTTTCTAAAGCAGTGTAAAATTTAAAATATTAACTTTTGAGATATATTTTAGTGTTAATTAGCAATTGAAAATTACTGGAATTATTATAGAATGTGTGTAGATAAGCCTCAAAACTACATTGTATATGAAAAAACGTATTTGACAAAATATGCGACATGTGCCCTTTTCGAAATTGCATATTCAATTACAATAATTAGCAATGCACTATCCACAGTTGAGGCCATATCGCTCGCGGATCCCACGTTCGGCGAGGGCCCTCCTCCTGTTGCCTTAGAGAACATGGCGAGTCAATCCGCGCCCCCGCGAGCACCAAGCGTGGTAATAGTCGAGCAACCAGCCAGCAAAGCCCTCAGGTACAGTAAATGCATATCGAGAGGCGAAAGCCTATCTATATATAAGATTATCTATTATATTTCTTCTTCAAGCAAAACATTATGTGATTCAACTAAAAACAGAGTTTTATTTATTAAATACAGATATATTTTACTTAACAAATATCAACTAATGAAATAACTACTAATCTAAAACAGAGAATCGACAATTAAATGTTCATGCTTTACTATACTTGTAATCAAATTTGAATCGTCCTTTTTACTTTTATAATAAAGCTAATTCACAAAGAGTTTTAATGAATTTGAATTATATATCTTTATTCCGATCGAGAAAAAACACGTTTCTTTCTTTGTCCCACTTGTGGCTCCCTCTTATGGTTGAATGCTGATCTGATACATACCCAAATATTAATGTTTCTGTCAACGTCAACGTCCAACACAAAGCTTACATCTATATATTAATACGTGAAGCAAAAACTTTGTACCCCTTTTTACGAAAATTGCGCGGACGGAGGAGTATGAAGTTTCCCACACTTATAGAGAATATAGAGTAGGAGAGCAGATTTTTTTTTTTTAATTATGCATAAAGAATACATTAAATCTTGACTTGAAGATTGACTTGAAACTTGGTATCCACGTAGAAAATACATGTACTTAATGGATATGCTAATATGTATATGAGTGTTAGATTCCCTAATAATAAAGACAATAAATAATAATGTTAATTTTAAATGCCCAGCGAAGTGGGCATTTAAAACTTTGGGCAAACGTTTTTTATAATTTTTTTCCCACGTTAATATTTATTATAAAAAAAAGAACATAATATTCCTAACCTAAAAGTACATGTTATTATCCGCAACATGCTTCGTCAGATTACAAAATAGAGTTATCAGCAACATGCTTCGTCAAAAAGTACAATACTTGCTACAAGCGTCGTCATAAGTAACTCATAGGTCCACGCTAACAGCAATATAAACACCAGTATAAACTTATAATTTCAATTAATTATAGTCGAATTTCGACTACCGGGAGACCACTAGTTTTGTTGAAGCTACATTTTTGAAAAATTACCTTTAGAGCCATTTAAAGTTTAAAATTTGGAAAAAATATATCATAACAATCATTCTTCAGCTATTTGAATGGAGTAAACTTAATTGAAGTTCAATTAAAAACATCGAACCGTTGATGGTAATACCAAATAAAGCGCACCATTAATTACAAAGATAAATGTCGCGTGTTAAATAAAATGTCTCTTAAACCATATAGCCTTTCATCCCTATATACTTTTAAAGGTCCACTTAAAAAGGGGTGGATCTTTATCTAATTAATTTATAATTCATGCCAGTAACCATCAAAACTGCTACGGCAATTACTTAGCAACGTAACGAGGTCTTGTGTATTATTTAATTATTATGAATTAAAGAGGATCGCTACATATACAATTTCTGGTATACAAATATAAATTTTGAGAAAGGCTGGTGGTAGGACCTCTTGTGAGTCCGCGCGGGTAGGTACCACCACCCTGCCTATTTCTGCCGTGAAGCAGTAATGCGTTTTGGTTTGAAGGGTGGGGCAGCCGTTGTAACTATACTGAGACCTTAGAATTTACATCTCAATGTGGGTGGCGCATTTACGTTGTAGATGTCTATGGGCTCCAGTAACCATCTAACATCAGGTGAGCTGTGAGCTCGCCCACCCAGCTAAGCAATAAAAAAAAACGATCGTCGATGTAAATTTCATCGCACATTGATATGCCAGACCGTTATGTATGTTGGTAAGACCAATCTTAAATATACACAATCTATATTAATAATATTGACCAGATGTTCGCATATGGCAATAGTTCAGTAAACATACCTAAATAGAATTGAATGAGTTCTTAATTAATTTTGTTATAATCGTATTATGATTAGAAGGAAAATGTAATATTTTCCTGCTCATACTATTTTCGGGTTTGGTTTCCTGAAAGATATAAGCTTTTGGGTGATTATTGTGCACGTTGCTGACGAATGGGTCGGCTAACTAGAAATGGATAACCGTGACCACTTCTGATTCATGCATTTAATGTTTTTTTTGACGTGATTATAATTTGATTACCTCGCTCTGAGGCGTTCCATTTAAAGCTTGAAGTGCAAGAGAGAGCGCGCAACGAGCGACAAAGAGGCACCGATTGTGCCTCTTTGTCGTTCGTGCAGAAATAGGCAGGGCGGGGGTACCTACCCGTGTGGACAAAACGATCAACGATTAAAACGACCCGTCCATTTCATCTGTTAGAGATAACTATTTTAGCACCTTTCTATTCTTCGGTGTATATGTCTCAAGATGAGTGTCAGCTATCGCGGTTCTGGTGGCCGTTTAACACTAAACGAGGCGGGCAATCAAATAAAATAAAACCCAATTTTTCCAACGAACACCCATTCACGACATAGTAGCCCACTGAGTTTCTTGCCGGATCTTCTCAGTGGGTCGCATTTCCGATCCGTTGGTAGATTCTGCGAAGCACTGCTCTTGCTAGGGTTCGTGTTAGCAACATCGTCAGGCTTGAGCCCCGTGAGCTCACCTACTAGTTAAGGTTACGCTGAAATAGCCTCTCAAGGCTATCAGCTTAGGTAGGAAAAAAAAAATGCATAACAGCCGATTTTGCTCGAACCGCAAGCCCGCTGCCAGCGTAAGCTAATAAAATTTTAAGTTGATATAAACAATGTTTCGAACTCCGCATGTATGTGGCTTTCTAATTATAAACGTGCTCTCATTACGCGGCCTGTGTGCATGACCTGTTAATATCTTCGCGTTTGAATTGTATTGGTTTTAATACGAGTATTCTTTGTTACCGGGCGAGATATATTGAATTACGGTTTAATCGTTAATTTACCTTGAAACATGAGTTCTAAGTCTCAGTTTTTATGTTCAACGGCTACCCCAACCTTCGAACCGAAAGGCATTGCTGTTTCACGGCAGAAATAGGCAGGGTAGTGACTATACGCTATCGCTACCCGTGCGAGATCACAAAACGCCCTGCCACCAGTAAAATAAGAGTAACTGTGAAAAAATGCGTATGTACTAAACTATGTACTGTTTCCTTTACCTAGATAATTACAAGGTTTTAGGCGTACAGATCGTACAGTGTGACGCTCATACGAACTAAGTAAAAAAAAAAATGTTTTGTAATGCACGCTGTCAATATTTTTTCTAAAGAAACCTTTAGAAAAACTACGGACGGAAAAAATTTACGGACCTTATGACATGAAACCGAAATTTCGACGGCAAAACAGCTAAACCACCGCACGCGATTATCTGGAATGAGTTACTGCTTCACCGGAGAAGTCGACAGGATGGCGTTATCTAAATTGCAAAGAAAACTATGCGAACCTCACATATGTTTGTTGCAGATTCCGGTACAAATGCGAGGGCCGGTCGGCGGGCTCGCTCCCGGGCGTGTCCAGTACTCCGGAGAACAAAACTTATCCTACAATCAAGATATGCTCTTACAAGGGACCGGCCACCATAGTCGTGTCCTGCGTCAACAAGGATCCCCCGTTTAAGTAAGTGTCGCCTTTTTTTTTTCTAAAATATTGTTACGCGCTGGGGTTCTATGAATAAAATTTCACCAAACTACAACAAAAAAACTGTATTAAAGACTTGGAACACTTAAACACTTTAAAACACTCAATTCGCTTGTTCCGCTTCGCTTCAGGTGATCCGTTCGTGTTTCGCTTCGCTTCGAGTAGTTCCGATTACTGACTGACTGCGTGCGGGTTTACTTTGCTTATTTTTGATGACATGTGGGGTGATTATGTCGCAGTGGTTATTTATTTTTTTACACATATTGACAACCTACACATTGTCTATGCTTGAAAACGAAACGCATTTTCGGGGATTCCCATGAATAATAATACGTTTACGTACTCGCTTGGAACCGAGTAGGGGAATTATTGCGCGCATATAAATGAATATGATGTGCGTTAAAGTCCTCTATCCTATAAGACTATTTTCTTATTTTTAGAATTATAATTGCTGCTGATTAATCATTAAAAAAATTAGAATACGTTAGTAGAAAAATTCAAATACTAATGTTCACGTTAGCATTTGGGGTCAGAGCTTTGTTTACTTGTGCTGACAAGGGGAAAGGGGGGGTGAATAATTGTAATAAATTTGCTTACGTAATACTGGAACAAGGTCTTCTTCCAATGAATTCCGATCATACACAAATGAATTTTCAATAATAACACAATTTGGTTCGCGGTGTTGCAATATGTCGATTTCGAATTGTTCGAGATGATACCGTCATCTCGTTTTTACCATCGCACCGCCTGCCATCGGAATACGAGTTCATCTACAGTGCGTTTCCAGAGGTCTTTTTTGCCGCGTACTATCCGGCTCTGGAATGAGCTCCCCTCCACGGTGTTTCCCGAGCGCTATGACATGTTCTTCTTCAAACGAGGCTTGTGAAGAGTGTTAAGCGGTAGGCAGCGGCTTGGGTCTGCCCCTGGCAATGCTGAAGTCCATGGGCGACGGTATCCACTCACCATCAGGTGGACCGTGTGCTCGTCTGCCTACAAGGGCATTATTCCCTGGGCGTTGTCCTGCGGAGTTGTATGTATGTACCTGTCACGTGTGTGGTGACGCGCAGACCGCACCCGCACAACCTGGTGGGGCGGGAGCGCTGCGACCGCGGCGTGTGCTCGGTGCGCACCGACGTCACGGAGGACAACAACGAGTACCAGTTCAGGAACCTCGGGATACAATGCGTCAAGCGCAAGGACATCGTCGCCGAGCTGCGCCTCCGGGAGGAGCTCAGGGTGGACCCCTTCAGGAGTGAGTTCTATTAGAATCCAATTTTTTTATTCTAGGAATAATCACACGTTCACGTCACGCAATACACGAACACAAATAGTTTGGTAGAGTCGTGTTTCGAGTTATATAATTTTTAAAGGTCTCTAAACGTTGACGTCATTGTACAAAATACTGCTTTCTGTGTCTGTCTGGTATGACTCGTAACATCAAATCCGTTTGCGAACTAAAAGTGCGTTTATTAAGATCAGATTTGAGAGAAGGCGCCCAGTTGCAGCCATTCAGTTGTTACAAGTATGCGCCAGTATAGTAAGGTTCGCGAAGGGACCAAAGCTTTTGAATTGAGATCGTATAACGTATTTTGTTTACAAAGTACAACTTATTGCTAGCTTTGTACTGCCACGGGCTCCGATGCGTTACCCGAAATAGCTCGTCCAAAAATATCCCTAATTGTTCAACTACACGCGCGACCGCCATGGAAGGAAATGCGGGTCGGCGCGCCGGATCACTCAAAATTTCGGTCAAATATTTATGAAATAAATAGAAATTTAATTTATGGTGACGGTTTCATGAGGAGGTGACAGGACGTCTTGTGAGTCCGCACGGGTAGGTACTACCACTCTGCCTATTCCTGCCCTGAAGCAATAATACTTTACGGTTTTAAGGTAGGGACAGCCGTTGTACAGTAAAAAAACGGAGACCTTAGAACTCATGTCTCGAAGTCGATTACGCCATTTACGTTGTAGTTATGCCCCGATAACCACTTAAAACCAGGTGGACCGTGAGCTCGTCCAACAGCAATAAATAACAAAAACACAAATGAAGACGTGTCAAGTTGTTCATAATTTCGTCGCTCCTCGTAATTAACGACATAAATATCAAAATCTTGTTTATTGCCATTTAAGTTTATCATAGAAGAGCACACAGCCCACCAGAAAGCAATGCTGGATCTAAAGTCGGAGAGTGGTGCCTACCGCACCGCTTCCGAGCGCCTGCCATCTGGCTTCCTCTGGCCTCACTAGAGAAAGCCGGATGGCGACACGTGCTAGTGTAGGTCGGGTGCATGTAAAGTGTACGTTGGGCACAGCGGGGTTCGACCACCGCTCGCACACGCAGAGCATCGACCTCAACGCGGTGCGGCTCGCCTTCCAAGTGTTCGTGCCGGACGGCGCCGGGCGCATGCGCCGGCCGCTGCCCGCCGTCGTGTCCGACATCATCTACGACAAGAAGGCCATGAGCGACCTCCTCATCATGCGCTCCTCGCACTGCTCCGGCACCATCCGCGGCGGCACGCAGGTCATCCTGCTCTGCGAGAAGGTACGTCACTACTCTGTCGTCTTGTGTCCCTACCTCGCCCAAGAATAGCTTGTGAAGCCCGTTCTGTTTCTCCTGCGGAGAAAGCAAGGGTCCCCCCTTGAAGGGGGTCCAGAACAATAAATAAAATCCACTTCAATTAGATCTTCATATTCACGACTCAAAATGAGCGGTATCATCATACTGTGTTGGTACATTCTGCTAAATATTTAATACTGGGTAGGATGTAAGTTTTCTTTTTTCCAAAAAACATTCAAAACTCTAAACTCAGTGATCGATAACAATAATGGCGTCAATATTCAGGTATCGAAAGAAGACACGGCGGTGATATTCTACCAGGAGGTGAACGAGCAGATAGTGTGGGAGGAGACCGTGACGCCGTCCTACGTGCACAAGCAGGTCGCCGTGGTGTTCAACACGCCGCCCTACCGCGACCCCCAGCGCGACGAGCACGTCACCGTGAGTAGCGCGCCCGCCGCCCCGCCGCCCCCCGCCCCCCGCCCGCCACCCTAACCACGCGCCTCCCGTTGCAGGTACACTTCCAGCTGAAGAGGCTGACGGACGACGCGCGGAGCAACTCCTTCGCGTTCGAATACATCCCGGACTTCCGAGGTACCACTCGCCGTAAGCCGCCCCCGGACCTGTCCTTCCTCTCCCTTCTCCTCGCTGAGAAACGCGACACCAATAATAACAACAAGGACGAGGCCGTCTCCGTCCCCTCTTCCCCCGACCCCGTACCCTCGCCCCCGCCCCCCGACCCCGAGCCCGCCGTCGCCGAGACCAACGGACACGCGGAGCCGCACGAGAAGAGCCTCGACGATCTGCTGGAGCAGGTCGCCGAGCTCGACGAGATCTACTCCGAGAGCCGCAGCCGCCTGCAGCGCGCCGCCGACGCCGTCGACACCGAGACCGACGCCGACGACTTCAACGACGCCGGCACCTACACCAGCCTGCAGCTCGCCTTCAAGAACCCGCTGCCCATCGCCGAGCCCGAGCCGCCGCCCTACGAGGACGTGCACGTGCAGACGTTCCGCGGCCCCATCGTCGAGTTCACGCCCTTGAAGCGCGACACGGACGAGGCGCCCCCCCTGCCCCCCAAGCGCGTCCGCAAGTCCGTCTCCTCGGAGTTCAGGTCCAGCCAGACCTCCGTGGAGAGCGCGGCGCGGCCGGCCCGCCTGCCGCCGCCCGACGAGAAGCTGTCGGCGGCCCGGAGCGAGCCGGCGCTGCCGCCCGCCAAGAAGCGCTCGTTCTTCTCGCGGCTGTTCCGGCGGCGCGACAAGTCCCCGGCCCCCAGCGTGCAGGAGGCGCGCGCGCGGCCGGTGGGGCGCTCCGTGAGCAGCGTGTCGGGGCAGCGGCCGGCGCGCTGGGCGGCGGGGGGCGCGGCGGGGGGAGGCGCGGGGGGCGGGCTGCGCGCGGCGGACAGCGTGACGCACGTGTCGCTGCACGAGGACGTGTCGGTGTGCGCGGCGCCGCCGGCGGACGCGATCCTGGTGGCGGAGAGCGTGCTGGCGCTGGACGCGTCGTCGTTCCGGCGGCTGCAGGACGAGCTGGAGCTGACGGAGGCGGAGCACTACGCGCTGTACATGGCGCTGGCGCCGCGAGCCACCGCGTCCGAGTTCGACGACCAGAGCTCGTACTACTCCCCGCTGGACGGGAGCAACTTCCTTCGTCAATGAGGGGCTCCCTGTGCCCCCTCCCCCGAACCCCCACTTCTAGTCTAATTTACGCTTTCGTTACTATTTATTTATTTTTGTTAAGTTTTCGTTTTTTTTTGTTTTCGTTACAAATTGTTAATTAAAATATTTCATATACTTATTTGATTGTTGAGAAACTGTCGATTTGTCCGACTAATGTTATGATTTAAATTTTTTTAGATTCAAATTACATATTGGGTAAAAAGCGGAAGACCAAAATGCCATTAATGGCCGCGTATGAGCAAGAAAGTAAGTCTACATCAATTTTTATCGATTTATTATCTAAAGAAGTTCCGATTGCAGCAAATTCTATAGTTTACACGAATAATGGTGAAAGGTAGAATTTGCTCACGGACGGGACCGCGCATTTTTAAAAATTAATTATTTAAATATGTATCATTACATGTTATTTACATTTATACGGTGAAGGGTATCATCATTAAACTATGATTTACTCCACACATACGTCGTGCATTTGTTTCTTACATTTTTGTCATAAAAAATGATTGTTAGAAACAATTTTTATATAAACTTTTACTAAAACAAAATCTGTTGAAATTCTCAAAAAATACACACCAACTTTGTCTGATTATTTTAAGATTTATTTAAAAAGAAATGTATTTCTAACAAAATTTATTATGTATAATTAAACACAACACATATTCTTATATCTTATACCGCATTCTATATTTATAAGATTAATATAAATATTGGTGCTTCGCACATGGCAACCCCTAAATGTTGCCACACCATAGTTAGTTTACATTGAAAACGATGCGTTCAGTTTAATTGATTATCTTAACAACTAATGTTTTCTTCTAATATGATATAAGTTTAGGATTTATTTATTTAATGGCAGTGGATGTTACTAACAAAAATTTTGGTGTTGAATAAAAAAAAATACAAAAAATGTTGCGTAAAAAATTAGGGTAGGGTATATGTTGTTCTCATTGTTGTTTTTTTTAAAACGAAAGTATACCTTTAAGTTCTAAAGAAAAATCAGTTCCAATATGATTGGTATGAGCTTATGAAACACAAAATTAAATTATCAGTGCTGGTCTTAGAGCACCTACAACGAATGCGCTGGCATAGAGAGGAAACGCGGGGCGCACTAGGGGCGGACTGTCCCCCCTCCCCCGCCCCCGACCGGTCCCCCCTCGCCACACAGCCACACAAACAATTTTTCATCATCCGATTTATCTTTGCCTCCACCGTGACCCATGTATCTATTACATACAAAAGCAATTAACAATAGGACCAATTACAATTGCAAAGTTTTTAAAAAATTAACTGAATATCAATTTAACTATTTTTGTAGGTCTCGCTTTTATATTGTTGTACTTATGAAGTGTATTCAAGTGATGTCCTAAGACAAGCGGTCAATTTTATTAGTAGTTTATGAGAAAAATACAATAATATGGGCATGGCGGCTACTCGATGAGAAGGCCTTTTAAAAAACCATTCAATCGAGTCGATACCGACATTGTTACAGTGAACAAACAGTCCACAGCGCCTTGTATTATGTATATCTTAATTATCTAATGTGGATGTGTGGGTACTAACAACATGATCAGGATGTATTGAACACGGTATCAAAATTATATAGACCTTAAAACCGTGCATTACTCGGTGCAGTTAATTATTACTATTTATATAATGTATTTTGTGTCTGTCGGTAAAACAATATTTTTGTACGTTTTTAATTAGAATGTTTATAGAACAGGGCACGCCCGGTCCGCGGTCGGTTAGTGCGAGCTTTTTAACGTTTTCGATAGCGTAAAAGTTAACTCAAACTTGTGTGAAGGAACGTTTGCCTGCGTTTGCCGCTAGGGGCGCTGTTCCAACTGCATACAAATTTGAGTTAACTTTTACGCTATCGAGAACGTTAAAAACTCACACTAAGTACACTAAAAGGTCTTAAATTCGATTACAACTTATTCATTATACACGTGTACATGTGGTTTTTTAGAAATTTAAACGTTAGTGATGTAAGTGATAAAAATAGTGTTTTCGTGAAAGTTGTATCGATATATCGAAAACAAAAACTACGTATTTGGTTAATATTATATCGAAAATGTTTTTATAACCTTTTTTATAGATAAATATTGTTAAACCGTGAGGTATTTATATTGAATTGACACAGCTGGTCAGTTAGCTTCGTGTGCAGCGGACATGCTTTTGTAACTTATCTTTGTAATTTGGAGCGCGAGTCGATAAAACAGTATATCAATAATAATCTTTGTTTCTTTAATCTGTATAATAATATGAAGTAGTTAGTACGTAAATCAAATCAAGTAATAACATAGCATTTATCATTTTTGTTATTAAAATCTGCCAATAGAATTTGGATATGGTTTGAATTGAGCATATAGAAGCGACTCTGTTATATTGTCGGTCTACAAGCCGTAGTCAAAAAAAGGTTCGGTTAGCCAATGACTAGGTCATTGCCACTAACTATCGACACGTATGTAACTAGATTTTACGGTTTATACGAAGATAAGGCTTGAATGGAGACGATGAATAACGCCAATAAAACTATATTACGTATCTACTTGTTTTGTAACGTCCCCGCACGCCCCGAGCCGCAGGTATCCGCCCCGTTGTACTAAGCATGCGCGTCGCTGTGACCACTACCGGCGCGCCAGAGACAAGCGCGGCCTGCTCTATGTCCCCCCGGGGGGATGTGGCCCGCTGTAGGCCCCCCGGGGGGACGCGGCCCGCTGTGGGTCCCCCGGAGGGACGCAGCCTACGATCGAAAACACAATTTGAAACGAACCAACAGCATAAGACTTACAAAATCGCCGAAGCTTGGTTCTGGCGTGTCGATGTTTGCTTTATCCGTTAATACATCCGGCCCGCGCCGCCCCGCGACACTACGTAGAGTCAGCGCTTGTGTGTGTGTGTGTTTTCTCTGACCGCAGTCGGCACTCTTATTTGAAATATTATATATTAATATATATAATTATAAATATGATATATTATATTTACGTATATTATTATTAAAAGTTATGTTGCGTGCATTTGTGTGTGTATGTATGTGTGTTGTAATATTTTTGTTGATTTCTTATTGTCAACGTTACACATAGATCCAACTTTTGAAAGTAGACAATAGTGGTAAACGTAACTTTAGAGCAAGGTCGTTAGAGGTTGAAAGTCATAAGACCCCGTCACAACGACAAATTATCGGGTTCACCCCGGGGGCCCCCAATCCCGGGCTGGGGGCTCACCCCGTCGCATGATACAGTTATTTATTTTTGGTAGAGTTTTGGTAGAGTTTCACACCATTCCTTCGAGAGCTTGAATTTTAGTTAGCTAGTTGTTTTGCTTTATAAGTACAATTATTATTATACACAAGCTATCAACACCACTCAGATTAGATCTTAGGACTCACACTTCCACAATTACATCATCATTTTTTTTTTGTTTTTAATCAAAGTCGTGTTTGAATTTGCATTTCAGAAATATTATTTAGAAATAATCAATACAGCATCTAAGGGTTAATGTTTTATTAAATGTATTTTTGAAATGCGAATTACTTATACGCTTGAAATTTTTTTGCGCTGTAAATATGTTTGTTGTTTTTATTGTTAACCACAATGTTCAAACCACACATAATCCTGAACATATCTGTACGTTCGCAGGGACCTTCCAGGAGCAGATGCCGATCAAGGCGGAGCCCAGAGGTGAGTACCTTAAGTACCCGGGGGGTGGTCGCTGCGCCCCCCCTGCTTGTATATATGTATATCTGTGTGACGGAATGTTCCAACTTACAACAACTTGAACATGTCACTAACCTGGCAATTGTCACTCGCGTCAAGGACCGATGGCGACACAACAATATGAGCACTTAGACCTGTTGTCCTCAACAGGATACAAATAATATTAAATTCGTTTTTAATTGACCCGTCGACACATGTTTGTTGGTTTAAAACTATACTCATCACCACCTACATCATCATCATCAGGCTATATCAGTCCACTTCTGAACATAGGGCTGTAACTATATTAACGCATTGTATTGCAGAGAAGTCGCCGCACCACGCCACGTCGCCCTACGGCGCGTACCCGCCCTACAGCGACCCGGTGAGTAGCCCGCGGTCTACAACAACCGACTCGATCCTTTTGGCGGTTCCGGAATCATTATTGAGATCTAACAGATCACATATTTCTTTGAAATTTTGAACAGAGCAAAAATTATATATGCGTAATTTATATAACTAGTGGTCCCCCGGCAGTCGAAATTCGACTATAATTAATTGAAGTTCTATGTCAAAGAGTAATAAATTTCTATAATGACAGATTTAGTCAAGACTACACTATAGACAAATATTAATAAAGACAAACAATATTTAATCTATCCTCAATTTGACTACAGACTTTAAACAATAACAAAAGTTTGACAATAAATGCGTGTTGTGTCAAATACATGGTAGTGTGTGTAATGTTTATTTTTACGCATAATTAGAAAAATATTAATATTTTGCACTCCTTCTCTATATTCTCTATAAGCGTGGGAAATTCTATACTCCTCCGTCCGCGGAATTTTCGTAAAAAGGGGCACAACATTTTTGCTTCACGTATTAATATAAATATTAGTAATTACTGTACAATTCAATACAATGAGACTTCCACCTCATCAAAATATCAAGATGGCGACATTCAAGTTGTGATGTCTATGGGCTCCAGTATTCCCTTCTCGCCAGGCGGACTCAGAGAACTGAAACTCGTCTATGCATAAAAAAATGTTTAGTAAGCTTCTTTGTGTTCAACCATAATAATTAACTAAATCGAGACTTTTTGGCGGGAACGCGAGGAGTGAAGTTGTGTGATTTGTTTTATATTGTCTATTTGTTTTTTGTTCTTCAGGTTTAAATGTGTAATAACGGTGGTTTATTAATTGTTTAGTACCTGTGAAAGTGCACAAATGTGGGAAAATGAAACAAAGCCACTGAGAGTAACTTCTCGGGATCCTCCAAAAAGTCCACTAAAAAAGTCTCAGTAAATGACCACCATTTTACTAAGATTATATTTCATCCCATATCATATCACCTCATTTAATTTCATTTCATAATATCATTTTTCATATAAAGAAAGTTTTTATCAAAATTAAAATGAGATTCGACTAAAGGTCTTTGTACCAGGTCATAAAATCCCTTAAAAAAATTTACTAAGTCGACTGACCGCATTATCTGGGATCTCAAAGCTCGGAAAGCTCGCGCTGCCCGAACGCTCTTGGTGCAGAGTTTGGAAGTAGCTGACTCAAAAAAAGTGAATCATGTATGCACCCGCATTCTCTTTGAGTCTCGTCTGTCAATTCTTAATAGAAATACACTGTGCGCTGCTTAAAAATATTAGTAAAATAAATGGTGACGTTTCCTTAGTTATATCACAAGCCATCGTTCTCCAGAATGCCTTCAACGCACTCTATATATAAAAAATTATAATAATATTTGAAAATAAAAAACGAGAGAAATATCCACGTCATCTAAAAAAACTAAAGTTGATATAACATAAACGCGTCGCATTTGTTAAAGAAAGTTCTCTGAATTCTAGAATTGGATGGTTCCCGCGGAGCAGATGCGAACGATACCGGACCTCGCCGTACCGGCCGCCACCAACATGGACACCTTCGCCGACATGGCCTGGAGTAATGTGCCGTATGGACAGGGCCTCCAGCCGCTGCAGCCCGGCGCCAACGTCATGCACTCCCCCCACTCCCTGTCCCCCATGCACAGGGGGCAGTCCGTGTCCCCCATGCAGGACCCCCAGTGCGGCTCCCCCATGCACGGCGGCCCCTGCGTGTCCCCCATGCACGGCGGCGCCTGCGTGTCCCCCATGGTCGGCCCGATGATGCAAGTCGGGTCTACATCGCCCAACATGCAACACAACACTTATAATCACGTAAGAATTACTATTACTATTTTAAAAGAAATACATCAGTAAGACAATGAGCAACAACATGAATTTTGTAAATGGCTACAATAAAAATAAATACTTAAATATTATTAGTAGTCTCACGGAGGCTCATCCGCCCCCGTGTCCCCCGTAGGCCCCCTGCCCTGGCCGCGTTGAGAACCAACAACCTCCAGACTGTGCAAGTCGCGACCACGTGGCGTCGGACACGACGTGGTCACTGTCGTATCGGTCATTGTAAATTTTGTCTTCTACTCTGGCGATAAATTGCTTCAGTTCAGTATTTAAAAAATTCTGCGACCCTAAAATGACTATTTTAGAAAGTTTATTTTACAGTATAATTATTATTTCTGTCGAGAAGCTGACATGCTTGTTACTGGGGGTAGGACCTCTTGAGAGTCCACGCCCACGTCCACCGCCCTGCCTATTCCTGCCGTGAAGCAGTAATGCGTTTCGGTTTGAAGGGTGGGGCAGCCGTTGTAACTATACTGAGACATTAGAACTTATATCCCAAGGTGGGTGGCGCATTTACGTTGTAGATGTCTATGGGCTCCAGTAACCACTTAACACCAGGTGGGCTGTGAGCTCGTCCACCCAACTAAGCAATAATAAAAAAACCTACAATTAAATAGACTTCGGTCTGGTGTCTGAAGGTCGGTATGCGACTTGTAAGCACAGTGGTGAGCTCGGCCGCCCCCGCAGCAGTATACAGCGTTGTATTGTATTGCAGCTGCCCCAGGGCGCGGAGGCGGACGGCGCCGGGACCACGTTCTCCGCCCAGTTCCTTGACCGCGAGCCCATACTCAACTCCAGCGAGTTCCGATCCCTCCTTGGGGGGGACGGGAACATGCTCTCTGCCGACCTCAACAAGCTCTCCACAAGCGACCTCCTGCTGTGAACCTCAACGTTGAGGCCGACAGTAGCGCCCCGGTGGGGGGCCTCGTAAGATATAAACTATTTTTAATTTGTATGTGTAATGTAGCTTAAGCTTAGTTATGGACATGTGATAAATGAGTTATTGATAAAGTGAAATGATTCTCGAAGGATTCTGTTGAGAAACTGATAAATCTATGCCCTGCCTTCAACACGACAGGAATATGTGTAGTTTGTATCCACGCGATGCACACATACGTACAAACAGAAATCGAGAAAGATGATCTTACGATAACTGACATTATCAATAAACCGACAGACCAACTAGGATAATACAAATAATTTAAATAAACATCACTTGTAATATAATGAAATAAAAATATTAAATTCAATCAAAATATCAACTCTGGCAACAGCAAACTTCTAATGTTGCTAGTGGAAAAAATAGCTCGATCATAAAAAATTGTTTTTTTAATGCGACGCTTCTTAATCTGAAGCGAAGGGCGAAGGGACGTGGAGCGCGGCGCCGCAGAGGTTGAGAGCCGTCGTGCGCAGCCAGTGGCTGTCAACTTTATGTAACGCACAAGATACCTTCACGTTTGTTGGCTCTCGTCACATGCGGACACTGCGCTGGCATAACTCAATATATCCACGAAACTGACACCGATTCGATCGAGTCCAGTGTGGTCATGATAACATTGTCAATGACATTGTCGATGGTTTTATTTACGCCGCCCGCTTGCCACTCAACGCAATCTGATTTATACGAATATTGAATCTCGGATTATAAGTAAAAAAATAAACCTTGCTCCAAAAATATTGGTACTTAATTTTACATATCCAATATTGTTGGCGGGAGTTTCGACGGCTTTAAACATTATGAAATAGTCCAAATCTAATCAATACGGAAACTTTCAGAATTTGCAAAAAATTAACTAAAGCTAAAGTAATAATGCTGTGGACAACGAATTTAGACAACTTGTTGTTTGGCAGACACTCCGCCTTCGGAAATTATAATAATAATGTGTTCACAAAGTTATTGATACAAGTTTTTGTTACTGTATGTTCTTTTTAACTGTAGCTATATGTACCGCCTTTCAATAGAAGACCAATAACTAAAATAAATTTAAACAATCGTTTTTAGAGATGTTAATTAAATTAAAACCATTAATTATATATTTCAATATCATTAAATATTTATAAAAAAATAATAAATTTTTAAATGACTACATAAAATCAATTGATTCTTAACATTGAACACTAATCACAAAACGTGACCTCATATGTGGCTAATGGGTGTGTATTTGACGCCTGTAAGGAAGTTGCGCCCAATCGATCCTCTTTAGAACTGTACAGCTCTATGATAAAATAAACTGAGTTATTATTTTTACTGTGGAACTCGTTTGTAGATATTTGCGTGTTAGATACACGATGACATTGAACAATTTAATATCCGCTTCAGAATGCCCCCGGACATTAATATGTTAGTGGCAAAAGTCTAGAAAAAATTGCTTACAATTAACTAAATTGTCAGAAATAATATTCGACCATAAAATAACGTCGTGTGTGCTAGTGCTGTGCCACACTACATTGCATATTGATAATGATACAATATTGTATTCTTTAAAAAGTATTGTATTATAATAAAAGTCTACTGTTATTAAAACTTTTGTTTGAGGGTAGTCGGCGAGATTCACTTTGAACTATACAAGTTACAAATTTAACTTGAACAAGCTGCACATATTCATGTCGAACTGTTTGTATTTTCTTGTTGAAAAGCTATGTAACGTCATAATATGTTGATTATAGAGTACAATGTTTACGCAGCTTCTTATGAGCTTTTTAAATATTAAATATAATCTCTATTATTTTTCATAGCAAAGGCACTTTATGCGTTAAAGGTTGTTATAATACTGCATTTCGTTTTTTTTTTTGTATAAATTAATTGAATTCATTAATTTGAATTAAAGATCTGTAGGTCTGCGAGTGTGTATCGTGTAACACAGTTTTTATATTATGCATTTAGTTGTAGAAGATTAAAAATTGAAGACAATCTCTCATTAGCGTGGCTAGATGAACATTCTCTTTCACGCCATTTTTTATTCTGGAAATATTAAGTTTTGTGCAATACCATTTCTACTAGATTAGAAGTGACTATTGGGAACTTTTAATTATGTTTTTTCATTACGCGACAAACATCATCACATTCTCAAAAATGTTCGTATTTATAATACGTAGTGTACGTCTAACGATCGAAATTTGACCTTATTCACTGATACCCCAAGACTTAGATTCATTTTGTGTACTACGTTTTTTTCTTTTGTTAGTGAGTATAGAAACATGCTTCCAAAATTTTTATTGATAATCTGTATAATTCGTCAATAGTTTCTAAAGAAAATCAATCGACAAACAAACGTACGAAACTGTTTTATTTAACCTTCTCAGATATATTTAGATATAACATCATTCAAAAGCAGCAAATCAATAAATAATGAGCAATGAAATTTATTGTTGAGTTCGTTAACGCGTGTGATAAAACAGTAATGATTCGTAGAATAATAAATAATATTATCGATATTATCATCTCAACACTAGAACTATATTAATTTTGAATTTGTTACCAAATAGATTATACTTTTTTGTAAATAAATAAAAAATAATGTAAAATTTGTATTTGATGTGTGATTTTTTAATTAATCATGTGGTTTTTTTCTCGATTATATTTTCGGTTATTTATTTCAGATAATTAATTGTGTAAAATGTTTATAAAATAGTTCAACTCAAGGTAAACATCTTTTTAAAATTTCGTTTGCTATCTTTGTTGTTTCTATTATCACAATTGCAGAGATAATGTGTCTAGTTAAGGTAGAGACATACTGAGTGACGTCACTCAGTGTGCTCTCGGTCTAGTATGAAAATAATGCAAAATTACATTTGTTTCATTTTGCACACATACATTTTGTTCTCAGAGACTGACTGTCAATTAGCTGTTATAAAAAAAATTATCACAAGTTTTAGTGACACTGGACTGTGTCATGGCGTCGAGTGAGTGCCCCGATTGTCAATGCGACAGTACACCATCACCACTCTCCATGACCTCTTGATGCTGCTTCCATCACTGTAGTTGTATCTGACCCGTCCTACGGAGTTTCCTACTTGGGGATCGTTACAACGAAATTTGTTTTGTGCCTGGCATGTGTGGTTTTTTTTTTTCAGATCGTAAACATCATATTTGTAGTCAGTATTTCAATTCTTAAACAGACTGGAATTCCAAAACGCATCGAATAGTTCGATATGTGTAACATTATTTTTCTCAAAGGCGTACGTAACGCGGACTCACGAACTTTTTAATTGGAGCTTTGACGATCAATGAACTTTATTTAGGTACCGGCGTAGTGTTCTTGCACAGAAAGCCAGTATTATATTTTGATTGAGATATTCTCTAACGCGTCCATTGAGTAGTCTTACTGGATCCGCTCAAGTCCTTGTCTAATAAAAAAAAACCTAGAGAAAAGGTGGAAAAAGTTGCGTATCGACATGTACTAGTACCCCTATTAAGTAGACCTCATGTACACCCGCCACGCCATGGCTCGTCGCTTTCAAAATTTGCGGTAAAGACTTGTTGCATAAGTGGACCCGGTCTGTCTAACTATATTGATCAAATTAATATAAAAATCTCGGTTTAACGCATACGTTAAACCCAATTTTTAAACGCATATAAAATTAGAGTACATAGTATGAAGAATATTAAAAAATATGTAATAAAAATATTTTATTTTCTTCAAACATTGGGCCTACACTATTTTTTGGGTCGTCTTTTACAAAGAGAACAAAGTCTCATAGTATTTAAATGTCAAGCTTTGATCGAAGTAATTACCTGATTATTTATTTTAATAGTCCAATAATTCGTTGTCGATATAGATTGTCGTAGCTATGGTGTCGTGTAATAAAAGTGTCGTTATAGAACAAACATCACGGAATATCACAATGAAAGAGTTATTGTTTAAATGGTGCAATGAAACACACAGAGAATTTATATTGTTGTCATTTTATATAACTACTTTAAAATAAAATATGAAAGTTACCTTGTACTTTTATTGTGTTACCTTTTCAGTCTTTTCAGGTATATCGCGGTGAAGTCGTATTCTAAAGGCTAATACGCCAGGGATGCGATTTTTCTATTTTTTTACGGGCTTGCCAGTAATAATGTTTGTGAATTTTTTCTTCGTGTTTAAACGTAGGACACTTAACGATAAGGAAACAATACTGTTAACCACTTAGCATCTATGAAAGTAGGTATGAGACTAATCCGAAAATTCTTTTCTTTCTCTAAAATTAAATTTTTCGCTATACGCATTCAAATGTCAGTTTTAAAAACTTTTTTCTGCTTATTTTTTACTGGTGGTAGGACCTCTTGTGAGTCCGCGCGGATAGGTACCACCACCCTGTCTATTTCTGCTGTGAAGCAGTAATGCGTTTCGGCTTGAAGGGTGGGGCAACCGTTGTAACTATACTGAGGCCTTAGAACTTATATCTCAAGGTGGGTGGCGCATTTACGTTGTAGATGTCTACGGGCTCTAGTAACCACTTAACACAAGGTGGGCTGTGAGCCTGTCCACCCATCTAAGCAATAAAATAAAAAAATCCACTTCTGACAGCAAATTGCTTTTGTGTAAAAACCTAAATTAAAGATTTGGCTGTATGTATGGTGCGTTACCTTCGTCTTTCCTGTTTTAAAAAAAAAAATGAAAGCGTAAATAAACAAATAAGTAAACTCAAACTCAAATTGATAGAATCTAAAGCACTTGTACAAGAAAATTACTTAACTATTACATATATACATTTTACATAAAACCCAAGCTTAACAGTAGCGTCATCTACATCTACATCAAGGTGAATTGTACATATTTCATAATGAACGAATCGTTTTTAAATCCTATTCCGGAACCTAAGAAGATTGGTGTTTGGGCAGAAGGGACTCACATAGAAGCAAAGTAAGAAAAATCAAATAACTTCAATAGGCTATACATTTAAAACCCATTACCAGACCACATTTTTTGTTTAGTTTACCAGCGATAATCAGAATTAATTTTAATAATTCTACTCAAAATCTGCGGTTCCTATTTTTACCAAGGAATATTTTTTCGAGCTTAAGTTGATAACAGGGAATATATACATTATTAAATTAGGCACTTATAATAACATTTTTTATAATTTGGACTTACAGTTAATAATTATTGAGACTAATAATTATTTTCAATGGAATAGTATAGTTTCAGATAATATTGTAGTTTACTTTTTGCATTTAAGGGAATTTATGATATCAAACAAATCACCTGAATCAACTGACGATATTCCTACAATACCAGACTTAGATGATCTACAAGATATATTGGAGAAGGAAATATCATCACTACCAGTGTAAGTATTTACTGTATATAAGTCACAGAGGAAATCAGATTACCCCTTAAAATTGTTTTAAGTTTATGAGCTAAGTATTTGAAATAGTTTTTTCTCCATAAAATATACTGTACTCTGAATAGTTTTATGAAATTATTTTAGACCTACGCAGAAAAACACAGAAACAGTAAACACTTTGACTGAAGTTGGAGGAGGTATCAGTGGCTCTGCAGACAGCATTGAAGGGGTGCTTGAAGTACTCAAAACATATATACCAAAGGTGGAGTCAGACATCGCAGATACTGTGTGGACAGTAGATTCGTTACTCATGCAGTTAGCTGAAGAATACCAGGAAGGCAATTCAAACTGATGTTTTGCATCACTGTTACCATTCCACATTTGTTTACAGTTGGATATACCAACACTAAAACACCGAACTAAATTCCCTTCAGCTCATCTAGTTTTCATTATATCAAGCAGATTGTGGATCAACCACCAAAACCATAGTGAAAATCACTTTAGGAGATTGTTAGACTTTCATTTTAGCAGCAGGTAATTAAATATCAAACATAAACAAATTCCAAAAACCTATTGGATACTGACTGCAATATCTGTATCCAACTTGTATCAATCAACATTTATATTTTTAACCCTTGATGTATTGAAATATAGAATCACGAAATTTAATGTCAACTATGGTTACTCTATGTGATTTTACATGAAAACGTGAATTATAGTGGTTATTGCAGAATTTATCGGTAGGCAGCAGGCTGGCTCTGCACCTCGTGAGGAGGCAATCTCCTCCCGGTAATGGTCACGGGGCGACCTGAGGGGGTTGAGGCTGCACCGCACGCTACCATCACTCTAACGCGCTGGCATCAAGATGGGACGACGCGTCGTCGGCAGCGCTCTGCGTTGCTGTCGCTGTCGTCGCGAAACATACNTAGTGGTTATTGCAGAATTTATCGGTAGGCAGCAGGCTGGCTCTGCACCTCGTGAGGAGGCAATCTCCTCCCGGTAATGGTCACGGGGCGACCTGAGGGGGTTGAGGCTGCACCGCACGCTACCATCACTCTAACGCGCTGGCATCAAGATGGGACGACGCGTCGTCGGCAGCGCTCTGCGTTGCTGTCGCTGTCGTCGCGAAACATACTGTGGAAAAGCAACGCGGTTGGCGGTTTATCGCGTTCCGACCCGGTAGGCTGGTTCTGGCCAAGCGGGGTATCCCAGCTACAACCAGACCGCGCCGCGAGTCTGGTTGTAGTGTTGACCGCGGAAACCCCACTACTCTGACAGGGTTCTGACCCCGGATGGAGACCGGACGTTAAGAGTGAGAATGCAGGGGAGTCATTTAGTGCGGTAGGGCACTAAAACTCCTTAGGCCCGCGATCTGCTCCCAACATCTGTAGATCGTCAAGTTCCACATACCCCGTGCGCCCTTTAGGCGCCTCTAGGGGACCTCGCAAGAGGTTCGGCCTCCGGCTCAAAATGCCACTGGGATTGCTGACATTCATGGGCGACAGTAATCACTCACCATCAGGTGGGCCGTAAACTCGTCTGCCTACAAAGACAATAAAAAAAATGCATTTTATGTATTATTAAATCATTTTATTTTTGTATAAAAATCATTATTTATTATGTTGCAATGTTAGAGCAGTGAACTTTATTTTGAAATCATATTTTTTGTTAGAATATTACATTAAACAGCTCAAATAAAATTATTCTTAAAATTAAAAGAACATTAAAACATGTGTATGATTTTTTTATGGAATGTCATTAGTGGGGAATCTCTTGCATCCTGTAGATTACATTTTCTTCCTGTTAGTCATAGAAGATGAAAACTTTTCATCACATTTCTTTTCTATTTATGGAAAAAGGCTTAGTTAAATTAAATGTCCTAATCACACCTGACTCATTCGCTATTTATAATTTAAAATATACTTCAGTCTATTATGTAGGCAACATTAAATCAAAATACTACAAAACATATTAATTTATCAGCCTTTTTAATACGTTTTTTGTTAGCTTGACCTGTCTATCTATGTACTGTATCAATGAAATTTTTACCAATTTTAAGATGTAACTCAAAAATTTTGCACATTGAGAATTGCTGACAATGCAATTAATTTATTGATCTAACCATTCTAAGATTACCAGGATAAAATTATTTTTTGTTTGGCTTTCTATTTAGGCATGCTTTTTAGTGTTTAAACTATTCATAGTCATTTTAACTGAGTTTTTTAATAAAAGTAAAAATAAGTAATATAATTCTGTTAACATATTAACTACGGGGCAAGTTTTGTTTAACATTCAGATAGTGATGATGAGCGATGATCAGTCCAAATGTAGCTTGAGCTCAATATAGCTAGTCTCTTTGGTGTCAAATGTTCATAAGTGAATTTCTGCACTAGAGGAACGAGACTTCACCCTAGCATGAAGTGCATTTTGTATCACAAGCTGTAGTGAATATTTGAAATCATAATACATAAATTCCATAGGACTTTATTTCTGATTAAATTTCTTATTTAGCTGGTGAGGTATTTAAACATAACTATATGAATATGTATTAATGTACTATACTGTAAAATAAAAACTGTGCCCTGAGTTGCCTTTGAAAGACACAAGCCACATTTGCAAATGTGGCACATTTGTGTTTGTGTGTTTCAAAATCAAGTTATTATGTTTTTAGTTACTTAAGAAATTATGAAGGAAAATGTGGTATTATAGCATTGTGGGCAATCTTGTGTAGAATCATTTTTAATATAATTAGAAAACTAAACAAAATACTGTTAATTTATCAGCCAAGCTATATATTCACAAGTTTTATTTATTTAAATTTGCCATTTATGTTGATTTTCCCTATATAATTAATTGGCATTGTCAATTGTGCATTCAAATAGTTTTTCAACTTCCATATATTAGACTATTCAGATTACAAAACTGTATTTTATTTAACACACTATCAATTAATGTAAGGCACACCACAACACAATACTAGCACAGATTCCGTCTTATGGCGCTCCTAGACATGTCTCAACACCACTTACTGGGTCAAATTCAACAATAACCTATGACCGTGCAGAGAAACTTTGTATAAAAGTTTTACTAGATCCTCCGGCACAGCGAAACGCAATATATGAAGTTATCATAAGAACAATGTACGAAGGCAAGATTGAAGCTGCATAGAGTTCCCTGCTGTTCAATAAACTTAGAAATGACACAAAGAAATGTGATATGATAACCCAGAGAATTTTTAGGTAGTTCTTTTCATCAAAACCACTAAAGAATATAATACTCCAGAATGTGTTGAGTAGTATCATACAAAGAGTCATTGCAGAACTTGTCACAAAAAAGTATTCTGTCCCACCACTCAGGCCTAATGTGCCAGGGCCAATCTGCAATAATAAAAGTAGTCATGTAACAACATACAGATCATAAATAAAATATGTTATTTTTACTTTGTCAATAAATAAATAAATGAAAGTGGAACTTGGGAAAAGCAGTGTTTTGAAGTTATTTTAAATTGATGATTTTTTGTAAAATTAACAAATGCTTGAATTAGTTAAATCATAAACCTAGAACGTAATACACTAGAGTCCTACATTATAATTGCAAATTTATGTACATTATTGTTAAATTGTTTACTAAAACATAAAAGATTTGTTTTATTTACTCACCGAGTCAGCTAATACATTAACTAGTGCAAATGCTCCACTCATTGTTCCGAATCCTAGGCCAGACACATAAGCCATCTCTAGCTTATTACTACCAATCTCATGGTTCTCTGATATCTCTTTGAGGCCAGCCTCAGTCTTTCTGAGTAAGAGATACATTCCATACCGGAATAATTCCTGTTAATATAAATGAAGTGATAACTTTTTACTTTTTATTTGGATATTACAAAAAACTGCAACATTAATGATTTATCAATTTTCGCTTATTTTTCTTTAAGTATTTTTTAAATGAAAGTAATGTAGCGTAATATAAATAGATCAATTGTAAAATCTCACCTGAAATATTATAGCGAAGATCATTCCAAAAATCAAGTATGATCTAAGAGGAACCACAGCGTACCATACTAACGAGGACAACAAAAAAGACAGTAACCACCCAAACGCCGCTGCTATCATAATGATGATGCGCACTGGATCCGTGGCCACAGTCATCGCGAACATCACGATCGGAGCCCCAAACGCCAGCAGGGAACAACTAAAGAATTCCGCGAGTGTCATTTTAACTTTCTAAATCTTAGAAATCTTAATTATTTACACTATAATATAATCGCTGTCTTGCAGCTATTCTTAGTTTTAATACAGTAAAGTGAAATACGGAACATTTATCACTATTTTATGATGTTTTCGTTTAAAAGTGTAAATTGAACCATTTTATTAATCATTGGACTCAATACAGATTCATTCACTCACTGTCAAAAGTGTCAAATCAAGCATTTGTCAAATGTTTAGTAGTAATAATTTTATTTTTCCAACTGGAAAGGCAAAGATGTTATACCATAAAGCGTAATCTTTTATATTATTTTTTATGAAAAATATTAATATGAAGTGATATGAAATGAAGTTCATTAATATGAAACATGGCATTAAATGAGATGATATGAGATGGAATATAATTTCAGTACAATGGTGGTCATTTACCGAGACCTTTTCAGTGGACTTTTTGGAGGACCCTGAGAAGTTACGTTCAGTGGCTTTGTTTCATTTTCCCACATTTGTGCACTTTCACAGATACAAAAAAAAACCACCGTTATTACGCATTTAAACCTGAAGAAATACTAAATAGACAAAATAAAATATCACACATCTTCACTCTTCGCGCTCCCGCCAAAAACTCCCTCAAATGCTTGGATTCTTGAAATTAATTGTCACCATTGGTTATCACTAAGGACATTGCTATTTTTCAGTTTTTACCGAGAGGTTAAACAGCCTAATGTTCAGGTTAATTAACTTCATTTTCACTTTACATTCATTTGTCATCCAATGAAGTTTGACTTAAAAGAAATGGAATCAAAACCACTAAGAGTTAAAAAAAAATCTAATAATAACATAACCTTAAAAGCAAATACAATACATACGTAACTAAACATAGCAGAGTTGATTCATAAACGACGGTAGCCCCAAAATATGCCGCCTAAACAAGCTAAGAAAACTCTTTGGGTTGAATGTGAGAAATGTGGATGCAGCGTAACGTCAAACGACAAGAATGTTCACACGGAATTGAATTGTGCAAAAGATCAAGTGAAATGCCCATTTATTTATAACGGAGAGCTAAATACATGGCTCGAAAGGACCGGATCCCCCGCTGATGGAATTCCTAGAGACGCTGTTATGGTACATCCTTCGGCTGGTTCGCTTATAAATGCAGTTATTGGAGGAGCATTACAACTAACCCGCGAGGGTGCACCAGCGATGTTGAAGCGTATGTGGCCCTCCAAAACGTCTTCCCCAGCTGCTGTCATACTTCCTGCCGCTGGTGAGAGTTTAATATTGATTTAAAAGCTTAAAAATTTGTACATCTCATGTTTACCCTGGTTATGTTAACACCTTGCCGTCCAACCACTACACTGCCACTGCAACTACAGGGGTGTCGGGCGCAAAATAGCGGCCAACGGCCGGTCAAATCAGAGTGGTGTCGTGACCATATCTTCGGAATTTAATGAAAGTAGGTGAACAGGGTTGAGTCTCGGAGAGAAACTAAGTCATCTGAATTAGCACTGCTGATGCCAAGCCAATACATTTTTATGAGATGTGAGGACGGCAAAGCGTTAATAGCTGATAATATTATTGCTTTCAGTATTTTGACTACTGAAATATTCCATTATTATGCCAGTCACAATTTATGCTTAACAATTATTACCGATATTAATTATGTTTAAAAACCTGACAGACATTCCTGCGTCATGGAAAAATGAAAATAAGAAAATTACAGTAGCAGTTCTACAAGAAAATGTAAGTGAAGCCACTGAAGTTATAATAAAAATAAAAAATAACAAAATCAAAACAGACATCTGTGACATATTGAAACATCATTTCTATAAAAATTATGTAGCAGTCGGTACTATACTAGTGTATTATTATTTTGGTAAAAGATTGGAGATAGAAGTGATCACTGTGAAGTCCAAAGATGAAAGTGATAACTCTAGTAAAGACTGGTTTGTTCTCAGTAATGAAACAATTTGGAGTATGAGTAAAGAATCTGAACCAAAAACACAAAAGAAACCAATTTCATTAGGTGGAGTTGATGATATTGTGGAAGAAATCCAGACATACATTAAAATATCCTTTAATGAGGCTGGTTTAAAAGCTAGTTTCCAACCAACTAGAGGATTACTTATTTATGGACATTCAGGGATTGGGAAAACTGCCATCTGTAAATACCTAATTGAGAATTTCAAATGTTTCCATGTAGAAATAAATGGACCAGCAATATTTAGCAAATATTTTGGAGAAACAGAAAACACAATGAAAAGTTTATTTGACAAGGCCGTTAATAATCAACCAAGCATTATATTAGTTGATGAAATTGAAACTATATGTCCCAGGCGCTCATCTGGGAGTACTGAACAAGAGAGACGCATTACTTCAGCCTTTGTATCATTTTTAGACAGTTTACATGATGAAAATTGCAAGGTCTTTGTACTAGCTACAACCAGAAAGCCTGAAGCCATAGATCCTATGTTAAGGAGGTTTGGAAGATTAGACAAAGAAATAGAAATACCGGTTCCAGACAGAGTGCGGAGGAAAGATATCTTGTATAGCTTACTGAAAAATTTACCAAATCAGATGTCTTCGCAAGATATTGAGACAATATCGGATATTGCTCATGGATATGTAGCTGCTGATATAGTGAATCTGTGTACACAAGCTGCCATGAAATGCATAAAGCGTTCAGCCAAAAACATTGAGAAGGAGGACTTGATTGCAGCAGTGACAATAGTCAGACCAAGCGCTATGAGGGAGCTTTTAATAGAAGTACCTAATATTAGATGGGCAGATATTGGTGGTATGGCAGATCTGAAGTTAAAATTACGACAGGCTGTCGAATGGCCATTGAAGCACGCTGAAAGCTTCAAGAGGCTGGGAGTGAAGCCTCCAGGCGGAGTATTGATGTATGGACCTCCAGGTTGCTCTAAAACTATGATAGCTAAAGCTTTAGCAACAGAAAGTGGCCTTAATTTTTTGTCTATTAAAGGTCCTGAACTGTTTTCGAAATGGGTGGGAGAATCTGAGCGGGCTGTCCGAGAATTGTTCACTAAAGCACGCCAAGTGGCACCGTCTGTGATATTTTTTGATGAGATGGATGCTATAGGCGGTGAAAGGGGTGCAGGGGAGGCCGGTGTGCATGAACGAGTGCTGGCACAACTCCTCACTGAGTTAGATGGTGTTGTACCTCTAAATTCTGTGACTATTTTAGCTGCTACCAACAGACCGGACAGGATGGATAGAGCACTACTTCGACCTGGAAGACTAGATCGATTGATCTACGTGCCTTTACCGGACATAGAGACAAGACTACAGATCTTGGAACTGAAGCTTCAAACAATGAGTATTGGTGACGATGTTAACCCTCATGCTTTAGCGTCAAGAACCGAGGGATTTTCTGGAGCCGAGTTGAATGCATTATGTCAGGAAGCTGCTTTGAGGGCTCTAGAAAAAGATCTCGACTGTGCAGAAGTTACTATGACTTATTTCGAGGATGTTTTAAGAAACTTTAAACCCAGAACACCTCATACACTACTGAAAGTCTATGAAGAATTCTGTCTTGGGTAGAAATCTGTGTGAAACGAAATGAAAGTGCCTTATCTTATTTTACCATTTATATTTACTAATCAGAAAACAAAACTATTTGTATAGTAATTATGTATTTATATAAATTAATAATTTAATCTAGTCCTTATATTTTACAGAATAAGTCATAAGTTATAATAAGTTGACAAGTCAACATTTTTATAATATTGATTTGATGAATACAGATAAACTAGTGGTTCTTTGTTATTTTAATTACAAATACTGGCTTGGTTTCGTCATTACTATCAAATGCCGACTAAGGCTCCATTGTTATAACGAAATTAACAACAAATTTGCTTGTCTGAAATGCGAAAATTTTTCTATCATATTGTTGTGACCACCGGTAAATGCATAAAATATACCTAAGTGTTGAAGCTCCACGCGCGCCCTCTGTCGAAGGCTGAAGGTTGCCGCTATGTCGCAAACGTCATTACAAGTCAAGTTAAATGAAAATTGTATGGAGTTGGACAAAACTTCCCTTCGTTTGCCACTAGGGGCGCTGTTCCAACTCCATACAAATTGGAGTTAACTTTTACGCGATTGAAAACGTTAAAAAACTCGCACTAAGCACACACATAGTTTTTACGGCGTTCGTATATAATATAATGGAGGACAACACACAAAGAAAAATATCTTTACAGACTTAGATAAATGAAAAGGAATAAAATGAAGCAAACAGATGCGTAAAGTACATATTATTTTATATTAGCGATTTATTTTTTGTACACAACACACAAAAATGAATTTTGTATTAAATGCAGATCTTGTTTGTTACGTGTTACTTGTGTTTTAATGAGTTTACTAATGTAATCGTTAGCTTTACAATTTTCGAATTTGAAAGAAATGCGATATTTTTTCGATTACATTTTTAACTAAATCCCACTAAGACCACAAACAATAAACTAATATTGTTGTTTGAAAAATTTTACTCCAAAATTCCTTAATTTTATAACATTGGAATACAGGAGAAATACAAACAGTTAATTTCAGTCTTTTTTTTTTATTATTATGCCAAATAAGTCACTGTGCTGTAGCAGCGTTTTGTAAGTAAAAAAAAACGTTTTTTATTGCGTAGGAGTGACGGACCTACGTCTCAGCGCCGCCCACGGCGTAGTTATCAGAGTACGTACCTTATATTCCATGGGGAGTGCTCTGAGAAATTGTTTGAGATGATACCAACATCTCTTTTTTACCATCGCACTGCCCGCCACCGGAGTAGAGTTCATCCATACTACCTGGAGCCACTGCGTTCACCGTGCGCTTTTCCAGACATTATTTTTGCCACGGACCATCCGACTATGGAATGAGCTCCCCTCCACGGTGTTTTCCGAACGCTATGACATGTCCTTCTTCAAACGAGGCTTGTGGAGAGTACTTAACGGTAGGCAGCGGCTTGGCTCTGCCACTGGAATTGCTGACGTCAATGAGTGACGGTAAGCACTTACCATCAGGTGGGCCGTATACTCGTCTGCCGTCGTCGTCGCGATTAGCGTCACCCGTCTTGAACCATGAAGTCGAAGTATCATATTATATTGTAACGACCATCGCGCTCGTATTGCAATCTGAATACATTTGAATTTTTTGAGTTGATTTTTTTCATTTTCACTTGTATTATGTGCACTTTTACAAATTATACTGAACAGTTAATAAACCACCGTTATTACACATTTTAAACCTGAAGAAACACTAAATAGACAAAATTTCACTCCACGCGTTCTCGCCAAAAAGTCATCTGTATGTAATGAAGTTGTGTACGGGGTCTAGTGCAATGTGTATACCTAAGTATCAAGCTCAACATTATCTTGGCGATTAACGAGATTGTCAGCCGCGAGCACGAGACGTTTACTTTTATTACCATTCATAAATAATAGATTAGTGTAAAGAATGCACCTTCGAGTTAGGGAGACTGGTCGAGAAATGTTTGTGGAAAATTTGAAATTATTATAATATCATTCATTCAATTTAAATCATACAAGTTTGTCAACGTTCACTAATTAACCAACTGCTCTATAACAGTGTATTATAACAAAACTAAAATTTGCAAAATGCTTGATTGATTCAGTGTGCTATTTAAATTAGTTTTAATTTTTATTTAATTGCTAAATTTCTCTCAACCTTAAAACGCACAAGGAGCACAATTAATTAAAGTTGAATAAAAACAGGAACTATTTCTAGAATTCTTAGTTATAAAATAATTGAAATGTTGCAACTAAAATACCCGTTCCAACAATCAAGCTCGAAGGATCATCTGTTGCGACCGTCCGATTCTAAGGACTATATGTATATTGTTTAACCGACTGTCGTCCTACCGTCAAACTACACGCCGGCTTCAGGGGTTACAGTCCACACGACCGCACACCGGATTGTACAATCAGGATATATTCAGACGCGCAGTATCTCGGCGTGCCGGTTGTAGCAGATGGCGATCCAGTCGGGTTGTGTGGCGCCCCACTGGATCTGGTTGACCTCTCCCTCGGCGGCGGTGTAGGCGAGGATCGGGTCTTCTATGGCGCGCGGCATCTGCTGTATGTCCCAGATCAGAGCCTGGTGGTCGTCTCCGGCGGTGCAGATGTGACAAGAACTGAATAAAAAATTTCACTTTAAAACGAACCGAAATAACACAAGAATTCATACTATTCTAATTGTTTTTTTTCTACCTATGCTGAGAGCTTTGAGAGGCTATTTCAGCGTAACTTTAACTAGTCGGTGAGCTCACGGGGTTCAAACCTGACGACGTTGCTAACACGAATCCTAGCAAGAGTCGTGCTTCGCAGAATCTACCACTGGATCGGAAACGCGACCCACTGAGAAAATCCGGCGAGAAACTCAGTGGGCTGTGTCTGAGGGTTAAAATTTTGTAATTATTATTTATTAATAAGCTTTATGAGACGTATGTATGTTAGTATATAACGGAATCTTTGAACATGATTTTGACCCCCTTCAAAACGTCGGTTTAACTCGAAATTTGGCATACTTATTAAGGACCGATGACATTTTAATATTAAAAAAACATTAAAAAAACAACTAAAAAATAAAAAATAGTTTAAAAAAAGTTATAAAAAAAACACGTTTTTATAGAAAATCCAACTAAAAAATAGAAAATAAATTTTAATAAATTTGAATTAAAAATAGTGTAAAAAAAATGATTTTATTATAAAAAAAGCGTGGGGTGCTTTTCAGGATATTATCAAAATAACCCTTGTACTCATATCTGTTCATAAAATATTTATGACTACTGATACCATGCACCCCACGTTTTTTTTATAATAAAATCATTTTTTCTTACACTATTTTTAATTCAAATTTATTAAAATTTGTTTTCTATTTTTTAGTTGGATTTTCTATAAAAGCGTTTTTTTTTAGACTATTATTTATATTATTGTGGTCCGTTCACAATACAAGGAGCATTCCTTACGGACTGAATTAGAACAAAAGTTGGTGTTTTCTGCTGCACAGTCTAGTTTGAAGAGTTCTAAGAACTTGACGACAAGAACATTGTTTTTTTTATTGCTTAGGTGCGTGGACGAGCTCACACCCCACCCGGTTGTTAAGTGGTTACTGGAGCCCATAGACATCTACAACGTAATACGCCACCCACCTTGAGATACGAGTTCTAAGGTTTCAGTATAGTTACAACAGCTGCCCCACCCTTCAAACCGAAACGTATTACTACTTCACGGCAGAAATAGGCAGGGGCGGTGGTATCTACCCGTGCGGACTCACAAGAGGTCCTACCACCAGTCATTACGCAAATTATCTTTTGCGCATAATGCGCTGAGGCACACAGTCCCAGAGGAGGAGATATCGGATGGGCTTGTTTAGCAACCTTGATGCCCCTACTTTACTACGTGGCCTACGAACCTGTGCGGCGCCCAGGCGATGCCGTTGACGCACGCCCTGTGGTTGTTGAGCCTGGCCACCGGGGTGCAGGGCACGCGCACGTCCAGTATGATCACCTCGCACGCGTCCATGGCGATGGTGGCCAGGTAGTTCGGGTCCTGCTTGTTCCAGGCCAGGCGGAGCAGCGGGGTGTGTTGGGGGTCCTGCGTGTTACATTACAGTCTGCCATAAGACTTGTCATGTTGACAGCAGCTTTTCAACATAAACACGATCAGACCAGTTCGTGGCGCTCACAGGCAAACTGCACGGGTCCTCACAGACGACTGTTTTGCGGCCCGATACTGCAGATCTGTGATATCGATCTTACTAATTAGACTGAAAATTCTGCAATTTTGCCGATTCTACTTTGCTGTTTACGGCCCTCGTAGTGCTAAAGGGGTTACCGGAATCCATAGATGTGTACAAAGTTAATACCACCACCCACCTTGAGACACGAGTTCTAAGGCCTCACTTTTCACAGTACAACAAGAATAAGTTGGGTGGTGGTACCTATCCGTGCACATTCACAAGACGTCTTACTACCACAGTACATGGTCAACTAACTCGGACTTAACGCGGCATTCCTTCGTTGTGTTAGTCATTCGTGCCGCAGGCCTCCTGAATCTTTATCTTTGTCGTATCACTCTTGTTAGAGCGATCGTGGTCGTTATTCAGCATTATTGCTGTGGGCAGATGCTATGCGCCTCACGACCAATCGCTACTCCTCCCGATTTGTGGTGAGCCTGGTACACTCATGCAAACAGCCGCCAATAGCTGACTTGACCTGGTCAGTTTATCGCATGTGCAACTTTCCACGCGGTCTGGTGTCTTCTACTTTGCCCTGAACGAGAAGGCGCTCTATGGAGTCATTTACTCGCCGGGAGATATGTCCAAAAAACGATAGTATGCGCCCATGCACGAACGCCAAAAAACGCTGCTTACTGCCTCTTGTACTTACCTCATAAATGATGGTGGAATGTTCTAGATGCCTGAGGTCGAACATCCGGACGGATCCGTCGGCGCCCACGGAAGCGAACATATCTCGCCCCCCGCCGGCCCTACTGAACGCTATGTCGTACACTTCCTGCGCACAAACACCGGCATTAGAGCTGCCGTACGCGAGAAGTTGCATGTGGCGGGTAGCCATCACACGACACAAGATATTTGACTGATGCCCGAATCTCGCTTACGACATTTTCAAGATAAGTTTGCTAAGTACAAGTTCCGGATAAAATTCGGACCGTCGATTTACCGAGCAATTTCACCCGCTCTGTAGAAGATCTTCCCTTTTTTTCGTATACCCCCACATGTATATCAAGTTTTGTTTAGCCGCCTTTCTCTAAGGCGAGTTAGACAAGGACAAATTATTGTTCAAGTAACCATCACTTTAAAGTGTCTAGCAAGATGTACAAAACCAGACAGGGGCGTATACGTTCGGCTTTGTTTATTATTATTTATTTATTGCTTAGATGGGTGGACCAGCTCACGGCCCACCTGGTGTTAAGAGGTTACCGGAGTCTATAGACATCTACAACGTAAATACCGCCACCTACCTAGAGATATGAGTTCTAAGGTCTCAGTATAGTTACAACGGCTGGCCCACCCTTCAAACCGAAACGCATTATTGCTTCACGGCAGAAATAGGCAGGGTGGTGGTACCTACCCGTGCGGACTCACAAGAGGTCCTACCACCAGTTTTGTGTATGCTAATAGATTTTTAATGGAATCTCCAATAGAATAAAATTCTATTAGTATCTGTTGTGAGCATCCTTGAATATACTTCACACTACATGCTTATGATTACATTAAAACTTAAAATGTTATGTGATCATTATGAAATCGGGCACGTATGTAACATGCCCATTTCAATCCTGAAATTCTTTAGTTTGATAAATATGTATCATGTCAAAATTGTAATAAGTGATTTAAACATATTTGAATACATTGATTTGAAACATTTTTTTTTTCAACATATTCTTGTAACCTCGAGGGGTTATACTAGATTCGCAGAACGATAATTTTTTGAAGACACCAATAATCTTCAGATAATCATTAACATAAATTTTGGACACAAATGAATTAACAAGATCTTCTATTAAATAAAAATCACAAACCTTATCATGAGCGATCAACTGAGTCTTCACGTGCCCAGACACTTCATTGACCCTGCCCAAGACCTGTCCAGTCTCCAAGCCCCAGATGGTGCAGGTCGTGTCAATACTACTGGTGCCAATGAGGTTAGGATCCACTTCGTTCCAATCAAAGGATGTAAGAGGAGCACAGAAGTCAGAATTCTTATTATTATTTAGGACACATTCGAATAATGTGTACGGCTCTCCGGCACGCCATATGCGTAGATAATCACCTGCAACATAAGGCACCATTGTGAAATTTTATTGAATAGTTTTACTTGAATTTGATTATTTATCAAAACTGTTTATGTCAACGAAAGTTGCCTCTATTAACATCACAATCATTCATATTGTACTCATAGGGTATCACTTATTTTTATTTATGTAGATTGATTATTATTGTTTGCATGAGTGTACCAGGCTCACCACAAACCGGGAGGAGTGGCGATTGCTTGTGAGGCGCATAACACCTGCCCTCAGCAATGATGCTAAATAATGACCACAACCGCTCTGACAAGAGTGATACGTCGACAAAGAAGATAGACAGGCTCAGCTAAGTACAATTCAGTGGTTTATGGAGCTCAAAGAATATCATGAATACTGTTTCTCTAGAGAGAGATGATATTGTAAGCATTATCTTTGGGAGTATATGTTTTTGCCTATGTAGCAGTGTAAAAGTAAATTCAAACCTCATTATCTCCATATTAAATATAGTAATCTTAGGCCACTTTTGAGCTGACGGTTTAAATTAATACAGGTCCAAATTCTTTACACATACTCAAAATATAAAAAAATGGACTTAATAAGAGAAGACAATACTACTGCAACTAATTTAATGGTAGGGAGTGCAAACAATACATAATAATATAGCTAGTAAAACTGTTACTGAATTCTTACCGCTAGTTGCCAACAAGTCTGGATACACCCCCTTGCTATCAGGTATCCACATGATCTTGGTGGTTGGGTATGGGTGATCAAAGGTACTTTTTGCAGTGAACTCACTTGTGTCTTCATCAAGGGAAATTATTTGTACCTAGGATTTAAGTTTTATTAAGTTTATGTCATGCACAAGGAATGCTACAATACAGTGTGTGTTAAATGAAACCATTAATTTATAAGTTTTCACTAAAAAATTCAATGTAGTGAAAACTAATAAATTCATTTATATCAGGTGATATACAACAATTTTTGGCAGACCCCTTTTTAAAATGAACTGATACCTTAAAACCCCATACCTAAAATTATTAAAAAAATCCTATCCCTAGTTCTTTTTCCTATTCATACAACATACTCACCGATTTAAAATCTTTACGGTCAAGTTATTGTGTGTCTAAGTGGGTTATATATTTTGGAAACACCTGGTTTACATACTATATGGTTGTATATGCTAAACAATTAACTCATTAGTAGTATGTAGTTAAGTTTTTACAAATTTAATGGTGGAATTAAGTAAGTAATATTATGCACCAATAATTACTTGGAAAATTTATTTTTCTTGCTATATTTGTCTACTTGGTCTGTAAGAACAGCCTCCACAAAATAAGTGCTCCTACCAATTCTGTCAACTACTGAAAAATGAAAAACAACAAAAATATGTGATTTATTGTGTATTTTCTTTGGTAATATTTTGCATTTATGGATTATAAGGCACATACGTCTATCGTTTATAACACAATGAATGGGAAATTTTTGGCAAATGGACATCCCTAAATTGCATTAACTTTGGATGATTCATTATCTGGGCCTATATACTGTATTTATTTATTCCTGTTGGTATGTTTTGTAAATTACTAAATTTATATAATAGCTGCTATGTAAAAGCTTACTTTGTTGTTGTATTCCTCAACAAAACTGCCCAGGGCTAACCTGAATCTCTTGTCAGGTCTGACAGACCAATTCATTGAGTATAATGGCCATGGCGCTTGGTATCTGTAAAAGATGTGTGACATAGAAATGCAGCTGTCTAGCTTATAGTGTTTTTTTTTATCACAACTTCGTTTATGAGAATTTAACCTAACTGTATGAACAAATCAAATTTCGTACGTAATTATCAAGATAAGGCTTTTTTTGCAATTTGTTAACATCACTTTAGTTCTTTTCGGGAATTGTGAAAGGATTATCGGTATAATTCAAAACGTCTAAAGCATTAAATTAGTAAGTCCCACTATGCCTGCTTGATTGTATTACAAATGTTTCGAAACATAGGAATGGGTACAGAAATAAATAACACGCTATACCTAATTATAATTAGCAATCTCAAAATTGGGTCAACTCTGTATTTTATACTGTCAATTATTTCCAATCTGTTATTTATAGTTCATATTGTGTTGTAACGTTACTTACTTGTATATTTCTTTACGTTTCGTGCCTGAACTGGTACTCGAACTGCTGTGTGGCATCGACATCACTGATAATGTTTAATGTTTCTGAAAAAACCAAATCAAAATGATATTTATAAGAAATTTTAATGAATAGTGACTTTTTTATTTTTTTTGTCTTTCAAGTACGTAAGTTTTCATACCTTTCAAGTTATATTTTTTAGATTTTTACGTATGGTTTTAAATTTACAAAAAAAAAATATTTTATGTACCTTTGCCGTAATATAACAGAATGGCCACCAAGCGGCTTTGTTATGTTTGATTTAAATATACCTATTTAAATATTGAACTGTCCATGAGCTTCTGTACCTTCAATTAATGTATTTTATAATTGGAAATTAACTAAAAACTTAGTTTTGTGTGGAGAAAACAAGCATGAAGCATTATTTTTACAAAATTTGACAACTGGCAAGTAGGACAATCTGACATTTTAGTTTTTTTTCGTTTCGTTTTTTGTCTAGGCAACGGGAATTTAGCATCTGCGAGTAAACCTCATCACTACATAGTATAAAACAAAGTCGCTTTCTCCGTCCCTATATCCCTATGTATACTTAAATCTTTAAAACTACGCAACGGATTTTGATGCGGTTTTTTTAATAGATAGAGTGATTGAAGAGGAAGGTTTATATGTATAATAACATCCATTAAATAGTGGAGAAATCAATAATCAATTACAGTTTCCGAAGCAAGGGCGGGTCCCTACTTTAGTATATGTCGAATCTCTGTAAGTTGTTAAAAAAGTGTAATGAAAATTATTTTATGAATGAAAATGAAGTAATTTAGAAATTAATTAAATGGCTGCAATAAGACGAAATTGGATTTGAAGACATACGCCTGGTAAAAATTCAATAATGAGTAAGCTACCTATCCGAAACTGAATGAGTAGTAAAACCAGGCTATGTATAGAAAGTTAAATAAACTACAATATCCACAGATGTCCACTGTTGAACAAAGGCCTCCCCCAAAGCCTCGACACAACGACCGGTCCTATGCTGTCTGCATTCGGCAGATTTCCGCTATATTTAACAGGTAGCTGGTCTGCCTTGTGGTAGCTCCACCCAAGCTACGTCTTTACACAGTCGCCACTCGAAAGCGTTTCAGCCATAGTGGCCATCTGCTCTACGAGCAATGCTCTGCCCACTTCAATCTCACAATTCCTTCGGCTATGTCAGTTATTACGGTTTTCCTGCGAATTTCCATATTCCTGATCTGATATCGTAGGTAAAAAGGTTCTAAATTTCTTACGTGTTATTATTGTGTATAATATTTTTTTATTGCCTAGATTGCTGGGCAGTCTCAGTTTCTTAATTAAAAATTAAAGACAGACTTATTAGTTTTGTGGCGGGTAGCCATCATACAACGCAAGATAATTGACAGATGCCTGAATCTCGCTTACGACATTTTCAAGATAAAGCGCATATATACAAGTTCCGAACAACAACATTCGGACCGTCGGTCTACCGAGCATTGTCACCCGCTCGGTGGAAGATCTTCCCTTTGTCGTATATTCCTACAGTTTGTATAACTTTTTAACTCATAACAGTAACTATGATATAGATTATTATAGATACTTAAAGTGCCCGAATTTAATTAATAGCAATATAGTACACCGGCAATGTAAAACTTTTTATTAGGCGCTTTGTTCGAGTGCCATGACGTTTCGAAGAGCGTCTGTCTGCTCGCCTGAGTTGTGTGTTCTCCATTTCGTGGTAACTAGAAACCAGATGCAATAGAAAACGGAACGTGAATACGATTACATGATGACAATCTTCAAAAATGAGAACGAAGGCCCCAATAAATTTTTTACAACCTAAATCTACCAAACTAAACCTAAATTCTAAATAAAAGAAGCAAAAAAATTAAAATATAACATATTATGACTGCTTTGTTCCATAATGAGTCGTGTAGTTAATTACACCTTCCATCGATGCTGATCAAATTTCAGGAATTGTTAAAGTAACGGATAGTTCCGTATCCGTCATCCGTATTTTACGGATTTAGAATGTCGGCCACTTAGGTATACAAAGTTAAGTCTATTGTATCATTAATATCATTCCAAGTTCGGAAATCAGCAAATGCTATCCGAACCAAATCCATAACGGATGCTATAATATTATTATTATTATTTATTACGCTGGTAAACTATTATGTAACTGGTCCCTAATGCAGTGGCCAGTGTGGTAACAAAGAAAGCGTGACTCGTCCTTAACCGAAGTAATGGCGTTCATGCGCTGAATTCGTAAGGTCGGGTTAGCGTAATGGAATGCGCTCGAATATGTTGTCCTAAATTATGACTAAGCACTTTGTAATCCAGTTTCGAGTGTTATCTATTGAGATTGTTCAATCGGGTTTTAAAGTAGCATAAAATAGCTAACGTTGCAATGATTGATTTGTGATTTATAGATAGTTTAAACTTTTACCGAAGTTAGCATTTGAGAGAAGGTGTTATTTCTTTTTTTGCACNGTCCTTAACCGAAGTAATGGCGTTCATGCGCTGAATTCGTAAGGTCGGGTTAGCGTAATGGAATGCGCTCGAATATGTTGTCCTAAATTATGACTAAGCACTTTGTAATCCAGTTTCGAGTGTTATCTATTGAGATTGTTCAATCGGGTTTTAAAGTAGCATAAAATAGCTAACGTTGCAATGATTGATTTGTGATTTATAGATAGTTTAAACTTTTACCGAAGTTAGCATTTGAGAGAAGGTGTTATTTCTTTTTTTGCACTGTGTTGTGCTTCATTAATGTTGTGATATTTATGCGTTCCAGTATACCATCGAATGAGGCACCAGTTCGTGTGAGCATGCATTGCATAAAAGCAGCTTTTTGGTTCTTATGTTGTTTCGTTATCTGTGCGTTTAGTTTTTGCAGTCGGTAATTGTTTGAAGCTTTGTCCCAAGATGTATTTTGATAAATTCGGTTGTCACGTGGGCGTTTTAGTTTAGTAGGCATATAAATGTTTACCGCCTACGACGGTGTTCCGAAATAAAGTTCGAAGTACGTGACGATCCAGATTTGGTTATGAATTTGAATTGAATTTTTAAAAGCAATGTTCGAGTTTTATTTTCATAGCATGCTTTTATCGTTTTGTTATGTATCTATTCATCTACCTGAGGGTATTTAATCTGCAGTAACTTCAAAACGTCCGATTAACTTGAGAATTTGTACAAGTATCAATGACCGATGACAATCTAATAATTTTATTGCTTAAGCCCAATAGTTTAAAGAACGTTTTAAAATAAACTAAATATTAATAAGCCAAATAAAAGTACACTTACTTATTAATTGGCTTTTTATGGAAAATAAAAGGACTTTCTTCTATTGCTAAACCTATCTTAAATTGACTGACTAGTTTCAAGTGATTTTATTGTGTGAACAAGCACTGGTAGGTATCACTATCCTGTTTGTTTCTGCCGCCAAGAAGACAAACGTTGGGAGATATATTCTACACCACCATAACACTCTGAAATACTCCGGGAAGTCGATCAGCTCCCCGAAAAGATCAGTTACCTTTCGTATGCTACCGGAGAATTTTGCTCGGAAATCCGCAACTCCATCGCATTCAGTAGGACGATGTCCATCTGCCGGCTATAAATAATATTCCATTCTTTCAATTATATACGTATGAGCAGAAAGCTACTAATAGCTAAAAGGTACTTATTAAGATAAGTAGCTTAGGGTGAGTCATTTTCAATTTTTAGTTTTAAGACAATTATATTTAGTTTGTAGTAGATGCAGAAGGCTATGGGGCGGGCCTCACCTTGTCGGCTGTCATGGTCCGCATAATCAAAGATCGGACTTTCTGGGAGGCCACGTTGACGCTCTGCGACTTGGTCATGGCCCTCTGGGTAATTAAGAAACGGGAGCGGGAAGTCGATCTAGAGTCAGGTGATCTCCGGCGAAGAAGGCTCGCTGGGCGGGCAGTCGTAGCCTAGCCATAGGGAATATAGAACACCAGATGTAGAGGTGTTCGGAGACAGTCTTGTGGGTCAGGTGATGAGAAGAGATGAGAGTTTTGCTCTAGGGGTCGATACCGTCCGACCATCTTGATGGGTGCCGAAGAAGGAGGAGTAGCGACGCGCATTCTAGTGGTACCGTGGAATCAGCTTAGGGGGAGCAGGAAGAATTTCTTGGGGATTCACGACTCCTAGGGCGCCTATCTCAAGGTGTAATCTCTTTGGATTCGTCGGAGTCCGACATTTATTCCAATCACTCGTCCAGCAGCGAGTAGCCGTAAACAAATTCCTTAACATAAAAAAGGATGAATTAGTTTGAATGCAAGAAACATGGAAGACCACATTCTTTCGATCGTCATATCTTCAACGTTCTGTACCATCACTAGGTACCATTATCGAGAACAGTTCCTTTATAATATTCCATATAATTTTGATTCAGTTCCAGTGCCGAAGATACGCTTTTGGACTTATATTTCGCCTTTTGTAGATACAACCTAGCAGGCACCTAACAGGTCAAGGTGTTTTAGCAATAATAATATTGGTCTTTTGTACGCCTATCTGCACTATTTGTCATGTTTTGACAAGGCATTGGCTCACAAAAGATCTTTGTATAGCTGTATCTACTACAGCTACTACAGTAGTAGTAACTACTACTACGTCGCAGTAACGGTCATATAACTCTTAAAGCTTTTCAATATCGATAACAAGATTGATTCTGAACATTTCAAATACAGAAAGTTCAACAGATAATCGTCACGTTTGAGTGGTGAGCATATTCATAATTTTGTAACGTTATTAAATTATACTTTCTCTGTAAATCTTACATATGAGTCGTCTATTATCAAAGGTGGCAATCTGTGTATTTGGACAAAAAAATGTTATTGATATGTCAATACAGATTGATTTGAATATAATCGTCTCCTTCAAAGAATACGGTTCAAAACTTGCATTAAATAAAGGTTAATACTTAACCTGTTATTTATCTACGATGTCGTTCAGAAGAGTTTTGTGATTGCCAATGGATTACAAAGTCAATAATTCGCTTTTCTGATTTACCAATAATTGTCCAAAAGTCACATTGCCGGCTTTGATAATAGTCGACTCATATCTGACTGAATAATACGAAGATGCACAAGGTCAAATATCGTGACAGCTGGATAAAAGTAGACTCTACAATAGGAACGGCCTAAGGTATAAGTAAATTATAGCAGGCTAATAAGACCATATGCTCAACACGATGCAAAACGAATAGCTACTTAAAAAAGGTATCATCATAGATTAAACACTTAATATTTGAGAGGTATCATTATTTATGTTATGACTCAATCGTAATTTACAAATTCATTGTTTTCCAGAATTAACAGAAGTCCTCTTATAACGTATCGTCGTAATTGAAGTGAAGACTCAGCTTATTTAAAACGATTTGAGAGGTTGTTGATCCATGAATGTCCGGAATTAACGTATAGATACTTTTTATAACATTTATAGTACAACGAGCTGTGTTAATGCCTCACTTTAGAATAGAAACATTTGAGATGCTATCAGCTAGCTATCCCCTGGTATAATCCGCGTCGATTGCGTTCAATATAAAAACGTCAATTATACAGTACCTAATCGATGTGATTGCGGTACAGACAGGGAAGTGGCCTCAGGTCGATCAGATAATAAGACAAAGCCCGCTCTGAGCCTTGACCCGGCCTCACGCCGGACCGACCGTCGCTGGACCAATTAAAATAGATTTTACAGACATGTATTACTTTTGTAACGTTTACTTGACGTCTTTATTACAGAGTAGGGTGTTGAGTGAGTACATATATTTTGATCGTGAATGTTGGTTTTAGAATTGAAAATGGCCCGTGTTCGTCGCAAATTCAGTCATAATTCTGTCTACCTCTTCCTCCAATTCTGTTTCTATGCAAGCCCACAAGTCAAGGTCAATTCACCCTATTTCTGGCCCGAATCAATCTTGAGTTCAGCGGTGTAGAGGTTAGGAGACTTAACAATGCAACGATTGCTAGAATATTATTGTAAATCGGCCAGCGAGTAGAAAAGTACAGTACACATTTTCAAACCTTAAAATATAGCAATTAAAAACACGTTTTCCAATAGTTCACCTACGTTAAAAAAACCCAACCAGATTCACGAATTTATGAATTTCCGGCGCAAAAATAAATTTATCTAATCACAAATCAATATAATACTTCATTTAATGGTAATAACATTTTGATTAGCTTTGAAATTTTGTTAATTAGGCACGAATGTAAATGAAACTTTTTGTTTTAGGCATTAAAGCATATTTTTCTTTTTAAATCTTATCTCAGAATCGATTATGGGTGTTTTGATGCGAGGAAGTCTTCACCAAACAGCTATTTAATTTTTATTAATTTACGAGTATTTCGGTTCTAATGTTTTATTTATAGCTGCCGATTATTACACACGATAGTTAGAACTAAGCAAATATTAAGGGATAGGCTAGGTAAAATCGAGAAAATATGGATTTTGAACTGATGAACTAGCAAACCCGAATTGCGACAATATGGAATTTAACCTGAAATACCAAGCACTTTGGTTTTGCTGGACGTGTTTTAGATTTGGCGTTGATCCTGTCGTTACCAGATCGCTATCACCAGGCCAATCTGAAGATATCCAGAAATCGGAACCTACATATTGGGGAACATACACACACATCGATTATATAGATATTCCTGAAATTATACCCACAGTATCTATGTATTATAAACCTTGTTCTGGAATGTATACTTTGAATTGAAGACGGTGATTTTCATACGGCCATTTTTACCGTTATATTTTAATTTTTATTTATTCTAATTGACTACTGAAGCTTACGAATATTGTTATGTGTATTTCGATATATGCATTTTGAAACATGCAGTCGAAGTTACTGGTGGTAGGACCTCTTGTGAGTCCGCACGGGTAGGTACCACCGCCCCGCCTATTTCTGCCGTGAAGCAATAATGCGTTTCGGTTTGAAGGGTGGGGCAGCCGTTGTAACTATACTGAGATCTTAGAACTTATATCTCAAGGTGTGTGGCGCATTTACGCTGTAGATGTCTATGGGCTCCAGTAACCACTTAACACCAGGNTTATCTTTTTTTTAATTTTTTTTTTTTTTTTTTGGTTTCATGTGTGTTTTATTGTTTCCGAAGCGAAGCGAGGGCGGGTCGCTAGTCTGAAGATATTTAGAAATCGGAATCTACATACTGGCAAACATACACACACATCGATTTGATAGATATTCCTGAAATTATACAGTATCCATGTAACCTTGTTCTGGAATGTATACTTTGAATTGAAGACGGTGATTTTCATCCGGCCATTTTTACCGTTCTATTTTAATTTTTATTTATTCTAATTGAGCACTGAAGCTTACGAATATTGTTATGTGCATTTCGATATATGCATTTTGAAACATGCAGTCGAAGTCTCCATTGTATTCTATGAAGGCTTTCCCTTTTTCCAATCGAAGTCTCGGCATGGGGCAGGAATATGGTACGTACATCATCATCATCATCAACAGCCCACAGTCGTCCACTGCTGGACATAGGCCTCTCCCAATCTACACCACTGAGCCCGGTCTGCGGCTACTGGTACGTACAGTTCAAACTAAATATCCGAATATATATTTTATTCTAAAGCCGTATTAGTTGTTCGTTAATTCGTCATGATTTCATAGAAAAATTCGTGTCCTCCTGCGCGATTTGAACACTGGTAAAATCGGCTGACATAAATACACCCGGAGTCTTATCCTTTTGGCCATAGACATAACTAAATTTTAGCTATAATTTTGGGAGGAAGTACATATTCGAGAATTTGCATTACGGATGTCTATATCTATACAAATTGGCAGTTAATTGACTTTAGGATAGACTTGATTCATAAAGTTCAAGGTTCTGGTGTGGTTTTTTATGTTGACTATTATTTACTTGTACGTATTTTTCTTTATCGGAAATAGACTTAAAGGTTAATGGGAGACTAGTTTTGTCGATAAAATGGACAGATAAAATGTACGTATGTTTTTTTTAGCAGAATAATTTTGGTTTTTTTATTGAGTAAATTAGGAAGCGCGTGATTTTCTACAAAATAATTCTACAATTAGACGTTTAACTGAATATAATGTCGCTTTAGATATTAATGGCACATATAAGGATTGGCATCATTGTGGGCGGAATAGTTCTTCTGATATGATAGATCCACGAATCTGTCAAAGCCGTAAGCGCTCTCGTAGCGACTATGTTCGCAAGGCTCCAAACATATTGCCATTGAAATGTAAAGGCGCTAAATAAATATAAGACGAAAAAAAGGTCACTTATTTGAAAGCTATTTGCATTATTCGAGAATACTGAAGACATCAACCCGTGACCATCCGCACCACAGTTATTTTAATTCACCGTTAAATCTAACATTATACGGTGTGTTATGTAAATGTTTTGTAACAATTACAAGAGCACGCGTCATCTTTTGTAACACTGTTGACAAGACCGTTCTTTTTTCAATTTCTTTTTTTTTAATACTTGTTTCTGCTTTGGTAATGAAAGATCTAGATTACATTTGTGGTTCGACACTTTGACAATGCTTAATCTAAGGTTTAACCAGAGGGTTACGGGTTAAACCAGAGACGAAATCGAGGTGCTTCTTCGACGGCTGGAGACCACTGCGTTGGATTTTGGACTTGCAATCAATCGTGATAAGACCAAAATGATGATCGATAATTGGTTTCTTTTGTAAGAATAACTTTCTAATTATTAAAGTATTGTACTGTGGTAAATACATCATTTTTACTGGTGGTAGGACCTCTTGTGAGTCCGCACGGGTAGGTGCCACCGCCCTGCCTATTTCTGCCGTGAAGCAGTAATGCGTTTCGGTTTGAAGGGTGGGGCAGCCGTTGTAACTATACTGAGACCTTAGAATTTATATCTCAAGGTGTGTGGCGCATTTGCGTTGTAGATGTCTATGGGCTCCAGTAACCACTTAACACCAGGTGGGCTGTGAGCTCGTCCACACATCTAAGCAATAAAAAAAATAATTAAAAAATTTATTTTAGGTACTGAAACTTCATACATTATATATTAATTTTTCCATTAAATTAGTGATTTGATAACGTATACCGAATTTTGGATTGGCAATTATATGTCGTTCCTATGTTTGTATTTCGTTAATGACGTACATATTTGACACTTTTTGTATTGAATGTCTATTCCGTGGACTGCAGATTTCGTAACCGTTGAATCTCAATTAAAATAAGGATTTTAAAGAATAAAAAAACAAAAATCTTTAATATGTTTATTCAACTAAACTCGTGCAAGCATACAGGAAACGTATTCTCGTTGTCCTCAACATTGTATTTCAGATACAGAGCCCTTAGACCCAGAAGGGCTACGAATAATAACACGGACCATACCAATATGTACCTTAATTCCACTTGATACGAGTCGATATGGTATCTTGAATTTTTCATGTACATCGATCGTTTCAAACGAGAAAGTCTACCCTTTTTTTTTTGATTAAACATTTAGAAGCTTTGTGTTGAGTTTTCGAAATTTAAACATGTTTTTTATTCTGGATTCTGTAACAAGGAGTTTGAATTAATAAAATTGCCCTTGCCATCCTTTAAATTAGAACAAAGGACATTTTTATAAGGTACACTATCGATATTAATAACGTGGTAGTTTATAGCCTCTTGTTATAGGCACATATTTTTAACAGCTTACGGCAAATTCATAGGAAATACAACCGAAATATCTGAAAGGTAGAGCCACAAATGGATTTGTGTAACGAAATCCTACACACTGCGTTGTGTGGGATTGCTAAGTGTGCTCGTGACGATATATCTTACCACCCCTATCTGTGGTACGAATGAAGGGGATTGTGTAGGAAAAAATGGTGAGTGAATAACAGTGGACGTTTTTTTAGGATAATACTTTGCAAAGGGGTCATCAAATCTTTTGATGATCAGCCACAGAGTCTATCTATAATTGTAGACGCGCCGACTTCACATATACCTGTTCATGTACCTTCCGGCTTCATGTAAAGCAAATATAAGGACCTCAGGATCACTACGGTGATCACTATTGCCCCAGTCCAAGCCACGATGTTACAGAACTGGATTTCGATCGGGGACCACTCCTCTTGCCTGCAAGGCGACCGTAGCTGCAAACATTTCCTCAACTGTCTTTTACGTGTCACCACTTTGTTACTTCTCTTCCAATGTCTGTTAAGGAAATCTGGCATATTTCGACATTATTGACATTGTCAGGAAATGGTTTTATGGTTTTATTGTAACGTTACATTTCTTTTTTGGTTTTAGTGCATTTTTGAACTGTCAGATATGTCAATTCCGAAGTGTGTCAAATTCGAGACGCTTTTTGGAGCGTAAGAAGGTTTTAGTTTTGTACCAAAGGTTCGTAACTTAAAATAGTCCTGAAACCATTTGAAGCAATTGAAATTTACGTAATTTTAAGGTAAAATATGTGGCAAATACTTCAAAAAGTCAACTTAAAGTTGATAATATTTCAAGGTTTGTGATTTTATGTTTCTTAATTTAACCAGTTTACCAAATTTACCAATTTATTTATTTATTGTTTATTAAATTTACTATTTGGGTCAATCAAATTTAAATTCTCAAGTAATGAATTGAAACAATAAATTCTTGTCATAGCCAATCATTTTCACAATAGTATTTACAGAAATTAAGTGAATTTCTAAACGAATGAAACCCATAATTCAGGCATTATCGACGCATAATGGTAATTACGTGTGAAAATAAATATTACAAGTTATTTTTTGTAGTGAAAGAAAGTATTTTTGCCAAATGGTCCTTGACATACCTGGAACGGTTCGACTACTGTGGAAACACACGGGGGCATTCCGCACAAGTATCTTACAGACGAATACACGCTTATTCCTATTAACGTACGGTTCGAAATCAAAGATACAACTACATAATTCAGTTTGTGTTGGGACGTTTGCGATGCAGCCCGCGGCAGTCTTATTCGTTTCGGTTTCGGAACACGAACGTTATCGTAACAAATTACTGGCTGAATAGCCAATGTCCCGCTGCCTCGATACGTTTCTGACATCTGTCAACATCGTGCATGATTGTTTCGGAGGGAAAATCTATATTGCATTAGAATAAATATGTAGAATAGGGACAATTGCATAGAAGTAAGTGAAATGCACCTTCAAAGATTAGTTCACGGCCAGCTTTAGACATGATCACTTATTGATATGATTTCCCTTTTTTTAATGTATACCATTCGGCGCATTTTTTTCATATTTTATTGTTATATTATATCTGTATGGGTCACTACTCATTTGTAGCTGATGGTGGCAACTGGCAGTCACGTTGTGATGTCTATGATTCCCTCTGAATTCGGATTCAGACGGAATTCTCAATTACTTAGATTAACGGTCATTCCATTTTGAACTAATTTGACGGCAGAATAGACGGCATATTTATGTTTAAATTTTTTAAGGGAATTTATAACCGTGTTACTAAGACTTTTAAGGCATGTCTTATTTTAATTTACATTCTTATTTTTATGAAAAATAATAGTATGGAGTGAAATGAAACGAAAAGAGATGATATGGGATGAAATATGATCTCAGTAAAATGGTGATCATTTACTGAATTTTTTTCAGTGGACTTTTTGGAGGATCTCGAGAAGTTATGTCCAGCGACTTTGTTTAATTTTTCCACATTTTTGCACTTTCACAGATATTAAATAGTTAATAAACCACCGTTATTACACATTTTAACCTGAAGAAACACTAAATAGACAAAATAAAACAAATCACACAACATCGCTTCTCGCGTTCCCGCCAAAAAGTCGATAGCATAATTGTAGGTGAGTCACAGATGATCAAAAGCGAAAACGTCTTGTCAAAGTGTTTATTTAGAAAAAAAAATATACTTGTTGTAAGACTGGATCAGTTGTATCATTAGATACTAGTGCACACGGTCATATTAAATAGGCACCATCGACCCACTCAGTTTCTCGCCGGAACATCTTAGTGAGTCTCGATTCCTATTCGGTGGTAGCTTCAGCGAAGCTCTTGCCAAGGCAGATGTTAGCAGATCCTTTTAGGCTGAGCCCTGTTAGCTCGCCCACCAATCAAGGCGAAGCCAGAATAGCCCCTGAAGGCTAAAAAGGTACCGACCGATATTCCGGTTGCACATTTAGCAATTGGGCTTTCTATGTCGTTTGCTGGTATAGTGGGAATATATGCTGGCAGGAAAAACAAATTATTATATCCATTCATAAGAAAAATCAGTTGCCTCAATTGTGGTTGAGACTGGCACAGATCATCACTACTTTTTTAGTTTCTCTGTACCCAGTGAACGTAGTGCGAAGTATGTTCACGCTTGTCCACGACTGGCATCCTGTTGGCGTGCATTTACATTGTTAATGTCATGTCTAAGGCTTTATAAATTCTATGAAAGCTAGAACGATTTTACAATCCTTGCGCTGACCCGAGGCCGCGATGTAGTCTGCATTGTTTAGATGTTTTCTTGTCCTTCACTGGCGACAGAACGCATTACGCATGTAATACATACAGTGCAGAACGTGTGAAATTTGTTTATTAAAATTATTATTTTCGCACTCATTTTTTTGCGAACTAAATAATTGAGAAACAGTGAAGATAATATCTAGCTGGTTTCATAATAGGGTCAATGTCCTCCGACGTGTTAGAGTTGGAACACGTCAGCGAGAATGGCGATCTACCGGTTGATCACTATCCTCGTTGTTCTGAATCAAATCAGCTGGGTTTTTTTCCTACCTAACCTGATAGCCTTGAGAGGCTATATCAGCGTAGCCCTAGCGTGTAGGTGAGCTCACGGGGCTAAAACCAGAAGGCGTTGCTAACATTAGTCCTAGCAAGAGCAGTGCTTCGCAGAATCTACCAGCGGATCGGAAACGCTACCCACGGAAAAGATCCGGCGAGAAACTCAACGGGCTGTGTCTATAGATTGGTTTAGAAGAGACAACGGTAATCGGTCAGCTGTTTCAAAGCTGCTATAGTTTATATAAGTGTCATGCATACGTGTCGGAAGCGAAAGCTAAGTAGCACTTAGAAAATTTTTACATTCAAAAAACGGTTTAAACAAATATATATAATAGCTATAAGGAAATAAAGATAATGTTAGCAAAACTAGCTGCGTGTCTAATTGTGCAAAAGGCGGGTAGATCACGATTAAGTCGACAAAAAGCAAGGTCGGGCCGTGGGAAGTGCACAAAATCAGCGAACTAGTTCGTGTAATGCAAATCCCGTAGATGTAAATACGCAACGGGTCCTGAGATTTTAAAATATAGAAAAAATCTCGACCGGTGATTGATGTTTAACAAGTTTTTTTAGCCTGGTATGTAGGTATGTATGACTAAATGATATATGAATAATAAATGATAAAAGAATTTTATAACCTCGCTCTGTTAACCTGACCGGTATCAACAGGATGAAAAAGGAGATGAAATTAATTTTTTTTAATTGCATTTAATTTTATTTTACGTGTTCGTGAAATATGAAGTTATCAAAATGGCAAGTTATAAGCTAACTCTGAGCAAGTAATAAAGTTTTGTATTGTTTTTCTTTCGTTTATATATATGCATTACTTATATTTGGGCTTACGAGAGTCCGTTCTATTTATACGCTGTTTATTCAAGTACGATTTACAAACTTCAATGTATTATAATGATATTCAGTAAGTTCTCCGTTACAATTTCACTTTCGCTGCGACCGACGACAATCAAGTCAAGGTTGCTCCTTTCACGAATTTTATGTTTGACTCTCAACTTAACTTTACAATTCAAACAATGGGTGTAGTACATGAGTATAGTATTTTTTATTGATTTAGATGGAACGATTTGTAATCGCAAGCCTCGCTTAATCCTGTTGTGTGAGATTAGTTTGTCGCGAAGATCGTAAAAGGTATTGTTGAGGTCTTTTATGGCCACATGCTACACGTGTAGCTAAAAAGCTTTTTTACTATAGACGGTTTTATAATAAGTTGTTATATAAGTCGGATTTCTTATTTATTATAAAGATAATAAAAAAGAAAATCAATTTCGACGAATAAATCGAGAATATCACCTACGTAATTGAAGTCAATTAAATATGCATTATTAAGGAAATAAATTTAAAACAATTCGTATGACGATACATATTACAAGTATGCTATATACAGATGCTATATACTGGTCGTAGGACCTCTTGTGAGTCCGCACGGGCAGGTACTACCTTGCCTATTTCTGCCGTGAAGCAGTAATGGGTTTCGGATATAAGGCGGCCGTTGTAACTATACTGAGACCTTAGAACTAATATCTCAAGGCAGGTGGCGGCATTTACGTTGTAGATGTCTATGGGCTCCAGTAATCACTTAATAGCAGCTCTTCCACCCATCTAAGAAATAAATATAAAAAAGTTATCAATGTCAGAAAGCAACATGATACCAGTCATTCGACAGCGCACTGACATTGCCACAGTCGACGTAACTTGCAAATAAAGAATAAGTCCATTCAATTTCAAGCTCAATAGATGTATGAACGCCCATATGAACGGATTTTATAGATTATAGGCGTTAGAAGGGCGCTGCGTGTTGGCTCGCGTTGCTCCGGGGACAAGGTCGACGGTGTCCGGTTATGGTTCAATCATTAAAAACATTTAATATTAAGTAATACGCATTGTGTGGTCTCCCCACTGAGTTTCTCACCGGATCTTCTCAATGGGCTGCGTTTCCGATCCGGCGGTAGATTCTGCGAAGCACTGCCCTTGCTAGGGCCAGTGTTAGCAAACCTTCCGGTTTGAGCCCCGTGAGCTCACCTACATGTTAGGGTGAAGCTGAAATAGCCCCTCAAGGCTATCAGCATAAGTAGGAGAAAAAAAAAGTGTGGTCTAGTAAAAGTCGAGACTAGAAGGACAATGGTGGTATGCATTGTGAGCCCGCGCGTTTATCTTTATAGCGAAGTGCTTGATGCAGTCGATTGATGCAGATTTGACGAAGCCTTTCTACTATAGAATAGGAACCCGCCTGGCCCAACGGCTAACATGCTAGGATCCTACAATACTAAATCGCGGCCTGGTCGAAAAAAAAACGAGAAGTGAGACTTATATGTCATGTCTCAAATGTGGCGTTGTCTATGGGCTCCCGCAACCACTCAACACCGGATGGACCTTCAACTTGTCTACCCGTCTAAACAAAAAAATGGGCAATATTTTTTTTTAAGACTCTAAGCGGTTTCTTGTATAGTTTTTTTGTAAATATCATTTGTTTACGGAAAAATTATTTTAAGAATGATCACAGAGATATTTATAATATATCGAATCTTTAGAATCGAAGTCGCTTAATCCAAAATTCTTGTTTTTTTTTGGTAAACGCCAAAAAAAACGTAATTGAAGAATAGTAATTTTTCAGTTTTGATTTTAACACTTTAATCCTTAAATTTACTAAAGATTTTATAGAGGCCGAAAGTGTAGGTACTCTATCCTTTTCTAAATAAAGACATTTTTAATTTAAAAATATTGTTAAATAAATAAGTAGTTCAAAGTATAAAAATCATTTTCTTAAATTTTTTTGTTAAGCCACTTTAATTCTGAAGTTGCAATTTACACACATACATATATACACACATAACTACATGGGAACCAGTTAAAGCGTAAAATTTTTAGATCATTTAAATGTAATGCTAAACATAATTTTAATCAACAACTGTTGAAAATCTTAGCAAGAACTACATTAAAAATATTCTCACGATATTTACATGTGAGTTTACCTGTAACGTATCTGTTGGGTGGCCTTCAAAATGTCACTAACCATAAATCAATAATAATTATATTAACGTTAAAAATTTGTATTCAGATATAGATTAATATAACAAAGGAGGTTAACGCTGTAGTGTTCTGAATTGTTACGACAGTTATGAAAATGGAAATGCTGGGAATGAAATACATACAATAACTCTTCTTCTTTTTCTCAACCTTATCGCACTAGGTGGGGTCAGCACAGCTTTTTCTCTACCATTCTCTTCTTTCAGCCGTCATCTCAACACTCACTCACTCCTCTTTCTCTCATATCGTCATTCACACGCTCCATCCATGTCTTCTTTGGTCGACCTCTTCCCCCTCTACCTTGCACTACCATTTCCATAAATCTCCTAGTCACATGCATCTTCTCTTTACGCATCACATGTCCATACCACGCTAACCGTCCGCTCTTTAATTTGTTAATTACCGGGGCTACTTTGACACTTCCTCTGATATACTCATTCCTTATATTGTCCATTCTTGTCACTCCACACACCCATCTCAACATTCGCATCTCTACCGCATGCACTACCACCTACAATAACTACTCTTCTTCAACCCGTGTTCACCAAATGCTGAGTGTAGGTCTCCTCGAATGCACGCCATTCACTTCGGTCTCTGGCCTTTCTCATCCAGTCTCTACCAACTACTTTGACCAGGTCATCGGTCCACCTCGTTGGCTGTCTGCCCACGTTACGACGTCCAGTACGAGGTCTCCACTCCAGTACTTTTGTGCCCCACCGATTGTCAGTGCGACGGCATATGTGGCCGGCCCACTTCCACTTTTTCCGAGCAATCACTTTGGCTATGTCAGCCAAACCAGTTCTTCTGCGGATTTCGGTATTGCGCATTTTATCCCGTAGAGAAACGCCTAACATAGGCCATTCCATCGCTCTTTGCGCGACTTGCATACAATAACAATGACAATAACTACATTCGTGAATAAATTTTTTTGTGCTCTAAATTGGTGGGTGTATCTGTGACAAGAAGTAAAAAAGCTATCCGACAGTAAACCATAAAAGCTCTGAACAGCTTATCTACAGAATCGTAGAGAGGTCGTCCGTTGTACTGGAACATCAAACGATGCGACTATGGGTTCAAATCGCGTAGGCAGATACCACTTTTTTTTTCCTTTGTTTTTTTTCCAACATATTCACTGGTAGCTTAAGGGGCTATTGCAACTTCTTGCGGGGATACCACTCAATCTCTCGGCGGCACAGCCGGGGCTGCTTCGAGTCGGCGACTGTGATACCCAAACTTATTCTAACCCTGCCTATTTCTGCCGTGAAGCGGTAATGCGTTTCGGTTTGAAAGGTGGGGCAGCCGTTGTAACTATGCTGAGGACTTAGAACTCATATCTCAAGGTGGGTGGCGGCGTTTACGTTGTGGATGTCTATGGGCTACGGTAACCACTTAACTGTGAGCTCGTTCACCCACCTTTGCAATAAAAAATAAAAACATGTGGGAAAAATAAAACTAGAAAAATAAATAGTGAAGTGAGTCAGCATCCCTAATTAATTTTAGCTAGATATTGCAGTGATACCTCGTGCCGGAGCGGTGTCGTGTGTTGACAAGGCAAGGCCACATGATTCCGGCTTTATTTGACTAATTTTAATTTAATAACAAATATTTTGTTTTAACAGGGATTACAGCGTATGCCTATTTCTGCCGTGAAGCAGTAATCCGTTTCGGTTTGAAGGGTGGAGCGGCCGTTGTAACTATACTGAGACCTTAGAACTCATATCTCAAGGTGGGTGGCGGCATTTACGTTGTAGATGTTTATGGGCTCCAGTAACCACTCAACACCAGGTGGGCTGTGGTACCCAACCGCGCGGACTCACAAGAGGTCCTACCACCAGTAATTGCGAAAATTATAATTTTGCATGTTGAATATTTATTACATGATGTTATTTCTTCACCGTGAAAGTCAATCGTGAACATTTGTAGAGTACGTATTTCATTAGAAAAATTGGTAACCGCCTGAGATTCGGACACCGGTGCATCGCTCAACACGAATGCACCGGACGTCTTATCCGTTAGGCCACGACGACTTGAGGTAATTGACTGCTGAGATTAGCAGCAGTACAATTTAGTAACCACTCACCATCAGGTGGGCCGTATGCTCGTCTGGCTATACGGCAAAAAAAACAAAACAAAAAAAATACCTTTAAGTAGGTAGTACCTGTTTAGTACCGTGGGTTTCGTGGAGTCGGAGTGGTGGGGCTCGATGGGGTTTAGTCGGTAGTCGTTCTGCGGGGCAAGTGCTTCGCGCGCCTTTTTCAAGGCGTAGTCTCCTGTGAGAAATTGGGGGAGGTGAAGGACCTCGACCCTTCTCTTCTCCCCTTCTTCCTCTCAGGAGGCGCCGGAGTCCGACATAACCCGGTCCGTTACCCCCCTCGACCGGGTATCCGTAAATGGATTCCCCAGCGTTAAAAAAAAAAAAAAAGGTAGTACCTGTTAAATAATATGTCATTGTGCCCCCGTAGGTGTGTTTGCGTGTGTGTTTGAGTGTGTATTTAAGTTACCTGACTTGTATTTGATGAACCTCTAAAAAATAAAGAATAGTATTATTTTATTGAAATTTGAAACTATTAAAATAGGACATACAGATTTCAAAAATGTAACCTTAGTAGACAATATTTTATATCTGAATAAATATATTGCTTAATATAAAAATGTACTTACAAAAAATTAGATGAGATATCTATTTTAATTATATTCAATGTCGCCTTACCGCATCGAAATTTTTTGAGGTTGCCTTATTAACAAGTGTTAAAATTTTTAGCTATTTTAATCTACTAAAAATTATAGTTTTTTAAGTACTAGTACTAGTACTTTTTAAGTACAGCTTTTTTTAAACCTTACTTTTTAATGTGTGACAGATTTAGTGTTTCTCTTTTTATCGATTTGCTGGTAGCCTAAAGAGAGGGCGACGTATTGGTGCGATGTTGCGCGTAGGTCTACGGATTAGCGAAAGACCAAAGAAACTATGAATGAATTTTGTGATGTCTCTAAAGGACTTTCTTAGGAGAAAGTAGTGTGAATAACAGTTTGTCCTTGAGAGAAATCGACGTACACATTTGTGTATACTTTGATTAGAGTAAGGTACGAATTATGGGAAAATTACTGTAGCGTGTTTCGATAAGAAAACAGTCATAATCATTAATGTCTTCAAATATTCGTATTATCAGAAGAAATGTGTTGCTGAATGTATTTTTTTTTGCATTGCAACCCGATATGATATTGTCGGAAATAGTTTTTTTTTCTTTACAGAATGCGCTAAAAGTTTTTAACGTAACAGTTTTTTTTTTAATTACTTACGAATATCGAATCTTGACTGTCGTCTTTTACCGCATTTTCATAGGAAATTACGTACACTACCTACATCAAACGCATCACAGCACAATTCGTTTCCAGTATCTCGAGCTACTATGCGTTTCCTGAGACATTTTTTTAGGCCACCGATCGCCCACGGAGGCTCGTGTATTTCGATAAGACCCTAACTGGACTTATCTGTGGATATTTTAAAGTTATTTTGTCCCAAAGATCCAAATCGTGTTAATCGAAGAGAGGGATCAAAACATACACATACATACATTCTTAGTTTAAGTGGAAAGTTATACAATAAGAATGTAGTTCACAAACATTTACTTTTTAAAATAATAACGAACACAAAAACATTGCATATATTGTTATTGACATAGATTTCAAATAAAATCTTTTATTTCAGACTATAGACTACGATAATGACAAAACTATTGGGATTCTTAAGCTCTTGACTATCATTTTTAAATTCCGGAATTGGGATGTTGTTCTATGTTCCGGAAATATTAAATCCAGATCAATTCACGCTCAAAACGCAGTGAAAACTTTATAATTAATATAATAACAAGTATGGGGGGGAGTTTAAATAGTAGTGTGTGCCCCGCGGCGTACATTCTCCGCGCAAGCCCTGTTCGCATGCGCCCGACCCGCGAGTGACAAGTGAAAAAAAAACAACAAAAATATGGCTGCTAAATTTTACGTAAGTGTCAAAAAATATATGTCAAATTTAATTTTGGCGGGAAATTGAAAAGTGACGTGACTGTACGTAACGTGCTTCTTTTTTTTAAATCGTGTCTAGTAAATTTAATTTAGTGATATTAATTGTGTTTTTTTTGTCATTACGTGGTATTTGTGAATTTAACATGACTTTTCAAGTTCTCCGCAATAATAATAGTTTTTTTTTCCTTTAAAAATGCTTTTATCTAACCATTTTAATGAGTCCTAAATTGACTAATATTATTAAAGTAAGCTTCTTTTTTTTAATTAATTAATGTGTACGTAGCCTGATACCTAAGTACTTAAAGCAGTTTTCTGTGAACAGAAAACTCAGAAATGTACAGATACTTTAATTACATAAACAATAAATATCCTTTTATTGCCTATAAATAAATGTTTACGAGTATTTTTTTTAATTTATCACAAAACTTTCTGTATTTTAATTTAATATTCATATTCATTAATAAGAAATACATTAATAATTTGTAGAATTTTAATCTCTAGGATCGATTTAGATTTCTAAATTAAATTTAGGCACTTACTTTTCTTTTTTTTATTAATTAATTTAAATTAAATAAAAAATTACACATAAATTCTAATACTGAGATTTAAAAAAAAAACGTCAGTAAAAAATTCTATATAAATATACAAAGGAATCTATACAAATGAAAATATATTCATTTTTAGAAACAAAAAAATTAACAAAAACACCGTATAGATATTCTAGACTTGTTTATATACGCAAAAAATGTTACGAAATTTCAGAACAATTTCATGGAAAGATCTGAGTTCGTGTCTAGAATAGACAGCGTTTGGCAATACGTATAATGCCTAGGTCTAGACTTCTTGCGCACTAATATAGGACTGTTACTACGGGTCATTAACCTTATATGTTTAGATCTAGACTAAAGCTAAAAAGAGTATTTACATAAAACAATAAAGTTATATCAATTTACAATGTACTTAGAGATTTAAGTCCCACGCCTCAAGCTAGCCATATTAAAGCATAGTGATCGACCTTATTGTCCATTACAAACTAGTATTTATTATTAAATTATTATTATACGGCTTATAGCTGGGCTTCATAGATCTCTTATAGAGAGCCTTTTACGTGATTCCATTTGTTGAATGCATTCTTCTAATATTTTTTGTAGCCTTAGCTTAGTAAAATGCATATAAATTTAAAAAAAAAGCACTGATTTAAATCGTAAGCTTTAAAGTGAACTGAAAAAGCATAGATGCGAACGATGGACAGAAGGATAAATCTCAAGTTAGATAACAGAGTATTTATTCATAGTTAAAACTATTTTTGTGGTGGTAGCTTATGGGTTCGCACGGGTAGGTCGTACAAGTGCCGAGAAGAAGTCAAGTAATCCACTTGTAGGGTTCGGATACACCCAGGGGCGTGGCGAGATTCAGACTTTGTTACGGCATCTATTTCTGCACAGATAGAACTTGAACCTTATGCATCTACTGCAAAAGGAAAATTTGGCGGCATAAACAGTTACGGCAGTAGTACTGATTACGTGGGCACACAGCATGCTGTAGTTTTTTCCGTTCTTTAATCCCGGAACTTGTTCGTGAATGAATACTAAGTATGTAACTATTTAGTAGCGTTCATACCCAGTATTGATACATTGAACTTCGGCATAATAGTGTTATGTCGAGTATACCTCTAAGTCAGTGCCAGTGACATTTCGTTACAAATAAAATATTAGACTAATAAATCATGGACCATAGTTGGTCGTGAACTCCCTCGAATTCGGGTTCAACTATACTGGACAGAGGCGCAGTGGATATAAATCCATAGGAATACCACCACTAATCATTATACATAATAATTTGTTAGGTTAGTTGTCCGTGACGACGAAAACTGTAAATTATTCGAAACATTAGAAATAATATTAAGAGATATTATGAGAGAGAGAGAGAGAGAGAATAATATTATTATAAATAATAAACATTAGTAACATTAAGTAGAAGTAGTTTTTTTATTATTGTTAGCTTGAGATTACAGTTAGATCATAATAATAAAAAGACCTTGTCTATTTAATTTTGAAAGCTCAAGCAACCTAGGTTTTAATTGTGAACATTCTCACGAAATATTCACTTGTTAATTAACGTGAAATATTTTAGAATTCATTTTCGTTTATAATAATGCCGTGGCCCAACGGAATCGTGCATGGCTCTTGTGCTAGAGGTCAGGGTTGGGGGCTTTCTAGCAAATGCATTTTCATTGCCTCTAGTAGTTAGTGACCGTGTCAATGTCTTTGTTAAAACAAACAAAAAAAAACTAGATTCGCTTTGGATTGGTCACGTTTCGTGTATCTTATAATGGAGTATCTTTTAATAAGTAATTTTTGGTCTTTTAATGGAGTATCTTTAATACACGATTATCGTGTATGTTGTATGCATGCGCGATGTTGGTAAGTACCTCTATTTCTGAATATTTGTAGACAGCGGCTTGGCTCTGCCCCTGGCATTGCTGAAGTCCATGGGCGACGGTAACCACTAACCGTCAGGTGGGCCGTATGCTTGTCTTCTTACAAGGGCAAAAAAAAGACAATAGCATCGGAAGAGGCTTTTTTTTATTGCTTAGATGGGTGGACGAGCTCACAGCCCACCTGGTGTTAAGTGGTTACTGGAGCCCATAGACATCTACAACGTAAATGCAGCCGCCCACCTTGAGATAAGTTCTAAAGTCTCGGTAGGCAGCGGCTTGGCTCTGCTCCTGGCATTGCTGAAGTCCATGGGCGACGGTAACCACTTACCATCAGGTGGGCCGTGCGCTCGTCTGCCTACAAAGGCAATAAAAAAAAAGTCTCAAGTATAGTTACAACGGCTGCCCCACCCTTCAAGCCGAAACGCATTACTGCTTCACGACAGAAATAGGCAAGGTGGTGGTACCTACCCGTGCGGACTCACAAGAGTTCCTACCACCAGTAAAACAATGGCTGTCAAGTTTCCGGCCGTTTGCGAGGTCAAGTGCAACACGCGTCCGGCAAGTGTCAGATGCGCGCCGGATCCATAGTGATTCAATCACAACTAGCTCATTCATAAGCGTTAATTAGTAAAAACAAGTGAACTACGATCACTTTCGTTTCACCCGTAACAGTACCACAACGTAACGCATTCGCAACGTAACACACTCGACTCATTGAAGAAATGAGAGCTTCAACGAAAGTGAAAACATTGGGTGCGCGCGGAAAGTGAAATTTGTGAGTGAACTAACTCTGCGACACGTGAAGCGTGCTTAGAACAAATTTAACTATTTCCATATTGTCATTAGCATAACGCTAGTGTGCTTAGTGCGAGTTTTTTAACGTTCTCGATAGCGTAAAAGTTAACTCAAATTTGTATGGAGTTGGAACGCTTGCCTACGTTTGTCGCTATGGGCGCTATTCCAACTCCATACAAATTTGAGTAAGCACTAAGCACACAGCTGACGAGTGAACGTAAATAAAACGCAACGAAGTCACAAAACTAGAATCGCACTTGTGTTAAGGTATACAGAGGCCTTGTGGAACTTTAACTATTAGTCTCTTATTCAGGTAATTGTCTTGAGGAAGTTGAGTAATAAGATTATTGTATTATTAACAGGGCGTGTTCGAATTTTCCAGTAAGTAGAACGTTTTAGATTTTGTGAAAATTACGTTCGTTAAATAGGAAAAAAAACCCCTTGTCGTTGCGTGCGCCAAGCCTCAGTTCGCGAACTATGGAGAGCATCTGTCAAGGCTTGTCCGCTGAGTTTCTCGCCGGATCTTCTCAGCGGGTCGCGATTCCGATCCGGTAGTAGAATTACACACGTCCTTACGGATCCATCAGATCCAATAACCTTTGCATTAGATGCCTTCAGCTCTAATACTAGGGGCAGGCTTAGGGACCCCGGTAACCGTACTCGTCGAACTCGACAAAGAGGTCGACGTGCAACGTAACCCATGCATCAGCCCGCTGAGTTTCTCGCCGGATCTTCTCAGCGGGTCGCGATTCCGATCCGGTAGTAGATTCATTCGCGAAACAATTGCTCTTGAGTTGTTAGGTCTCCTTCGGAGGCGCTCGGGCAGTTGTTAGCAAATCCCACCCCTCTTGGCTGAGCCTTTGCTCGCCCACCTGTCCTGGTGAAACTGGAAAGGCCTTCGGGCCACCAGTNAAAAAAAAAAAAAAAAAAAAAAAAAAAAAAAAAAAGTAGAATTATTCGCGAAGCAATTCTTGCTTCAATTATTGCTCTCGAATTGCTAGGTCTCCTTCGGAGGCGCTCGGGCAGCTTTTAGCAAATCGCACCCCTCCTGGCTGAGCCTTTGTTCACCCACGGTGAAACTGAAAAGGCCTCCGGGCCACCAGTAATATCTTTCAATCATAAAAAAAAAGCTGTCAACTCTTAATAAACAAAGATTCCACATGACCACGACTGCTCTGCCAAGAGTAACCGATTATGATGATGAAATAGAATACAAGGTATTTTAATAATAGCGTGTTAAAAGATAACGCGCTGTTCTTACGTTTAATGCGGCTGTGTGTATATGTCTTAAGGTATATCTATATATAGTAAAATAGACGTAATTCTAGGGCTACGAAGGAACATAATACCTTACACACAAGTTCCGAAAACAAAGCTTTGTCTAAAAAACAAAGTATTTTCTTCTCTACCTATTAGCTGGTAGCCTAAATGGCTATTCCGACTTCTCGGATAAAACAAATACTGTAAAAATTGCAAGTAAACTTTAAAATATTCACGAAACATTCTAATTTCTGCAACAGTTTACTATCGAGTTAGAACAAAACCTATTGCACCAGTCAATTCGTATTGATGACGACGCTTGCAGCTGAAAGTAAGTATTGTACTTTTTGACGAAGCATGTTGCTGATAACTTTATTTCTGTAATCTGACGAAGCATGTTGCGGATTCGTATTGTAATGATAAACGGCCAATAATAGTCGGATTGCAACATTGAAACCAAGTTGAGTTTTACAAGTCGCTCGTCTAAAATTTAAAAGACAAAAGTGCTTTTTGCAAAATAATTGAACGTTTTAATTTTAAAATCATGTAACTATACTGAGACCTTAGAACTTATATCTCGAGGTGGGTGGCGCATTTACGTTGTAGATGTCTATGAGCTCCAGTAACCACTTAACACCAGGTGGGCTGTGAGCTCGTCCACCCATCTAAGCAATAAAAAAAAAAAGCTTACTGTATATTCTATAACCCGATTTGTTGATTTTATAGCTAAGTTTAGCAAATCTACTACTCAATGTCAGTACTAATAGGAATGGAGGGTAGATTGTAAGTAGCACCATCTTTTTTAAGGGACAAGTTGAAGAAGTGTCCACCTGTAAATATGAAGTTATTATTGGAAGACTCACTGAAATATCGCTAGTGTAGCAAATGGAAATGATATGAATAAAGCAGTTTTAAACAGAGTTAAGTGTGCTGGGTTGGAGTGAATTGTGGTGGTTTATAACACTGTTTTTTTTTATCTTTCTATATGCTACTATGGCGCCACCTTCATTGGCTTCTTTTCATCGGACAGTTTTTAATAACACGGATATGGTGATTTTTACGTCTTAAATATTGTAAATAAGCTGTGGTAAATATAGATTAAGCACTGATCCATGAAGCCAAGTCCAAAAGCTTTAAATGTATTTCATAAAAACACCGAGTTGTTGGCAATATTTAGCAAAAATAAGTTCAATTCGGAAAAATAGTGCACATGATATATGTAATTGAATTCCATGAGGGATCGAAATTAAAATATTTTTTTAATTGTAATAGTCTGGCCAATGAACACATTACAGTTTTCGTGGTAATAGTGAAAGATATATGAATAAATTTTAATATGAAAATAGAAATTAACATTATTGTGCTAATTAGGTATTTTTATATCACATTATTAATTAAGTGCGGCAGTATTGTGCACTTGTATAGAATTACGTAGTTGCGTAGGGAAGAGATGCATGTGACCAGGAGATGTATGGAAATGGTAGTTCAAGTTAGAGGGCAAGAGATCGACCGAAGAAGACATGGATAAAGTGTGTGAATGAAGATATGAGAGAAAGAGAAGTGAGTATTGAATTGACGGCTGATAGAAGAACATGGAAAAAAAAAACATGTGTGGCACTCGGAGACTGCCGCGGTAAAGCTATTGCATAGCATTTTTTATCAACTTATGCAATTATAAATCTACAATAATAATTTAATATTAAAACAACAATAAAATAAGACCACGCTATATTTATAAACATTAACAAAAGCAAAACATTAACTGTCCCCTTCACACTCATAACCTAGACCGCGCGAGGGAGTGATGGGCAGACTTTTCATGATGTGCATGCGGCAGTGCGACGTCACGCCGCGCGCTTATTCACAAACACTACACAAGCACAAGGTGTGAATGTGTTGAACGCGAGCTACATAGTAGGCGTAGTGGGGGTGTCAGGTTATTTTCGTTACGGAATTTCTTGATTCAGTCGCCGCGCTCAAAGCCCACGATAAAATCTATGCAATAGCTTAAAAACTCGCTGTGCCGACCCTACCTAATGGGATAAGGTGGGGACAAAGAATATGTAGTTAGCACTTCAAGAAGTGTTGTGGCATGCTACCGTTGAAATGATAGTTTCAACAATTGCTGTGTCTTAAATTTATTTTATTTCACATTACTTTGCAACGAAACAAACAAGATATCAAATGTACGAAGCGTTTATATCTTTAAATCAACGTACTAAGAGCCAAAACCCGAAAAGCAGTCTCACAGAACACATGCGCTCGTAAAAGCACTTCACACATTAAATAACTTTGTCACGAAATCGCGAAACCCGTGGGATTAAGGTCACGTTAATGCTGAAACTCTGTTCGAAGTTAATAATTTAATATATTTTTTTTATCTTCAATTACACCCGTAATTAATGCAATAGAGCGAAGTTGAGTACAATGGTATGTTATCTTGATCTCATATTGGTCGATTTTATCGTTTGAAACACTAGTATGACGTCTGACGTGAGCCTAAAATAGACCAAGATATCACAAGTGATTACTTAGTCGTTGACCTTTTGAAATATAAAATATAATTATAATCTATAGAAATGTCCTTTTGTGTATGAATGTTTGTTCCCTATAGACTGAAAAACGGCTGGATCGATTTGTATAAAATTTTCAGCGCGTCTGTTGCTGTGTTATCTGGATTTGTTGACCTTTGAATGAATGACCCTCAGCACTGAGGAACACGATGCAAGGAGGACAAGGAATGATTGGAAAATATTTATTGTAGCAGGTTTGGTGTAATGTATGGTTGTATAAACCTTTTTTTTTCGCTCACAATGGAGGTTTTATTCCGTGATTCTTATCGCAAGTGTGGGCTTAAAAGGCATGTCGGGTTTGTTTTTAGTTTTATTTCCGAACCACAATGCTATATTTCGATGATACATTCGCTTTGGGTATTTATTTATTTTGTACTTATTAAATATGGTGATGTGGTCCATGTGCGTTTGGTCTTTATCCAAACGTCGTAGGAATAAAAGGTATCTTCTAAATTAAATAGCTTCTAGTTACGATGTATTTCTTGTTCTCGCGAACTTTTATCACAAGAGTAAAAGGCTCTCCATGACTTATAAGATAAGATAAAACGTACTCAGATACGACACGAGAGCCAGTTATGACTTGACCAGGAACTGAATCGTCAGCCAGGGGCGCAGTTCAGCGGTGCGTTGACCTCGCGCGTCAGCTGATCCTAATTGCATTGCATTGCGGGTAGCGCAAACAACAATAGTAAAATGAGTTTGCGATTATTCCGTCTTCCACATCCGCCTTCGTTATCGAGAGTGATTTTCTGATTCCTTACACTTGGCATTTGTGATTTAGCAGTATTTCTCTGTGAATAGATCTGACAAGAACCTAAATCTCGCTAAGGACGAATTTCGAACAATATTAATAACAACATTCGGCCAATCGGTCTATAATAGCTCGATGGTAGAAAAGATAATATACAACAAGAAAAAACATAAAATACTTTGGTGTAACAAAAATAATGAATCGCTATATGACTTTTAAATTCGCTCAGGTTGAATTAATTAACAGGTTGTAGTGTTGACCGCGGTAACCCCCCTACCTCATCCAGGCTCTGACCTCGGAGGGGATCGGACGTTAGGTGTAAGATCGTTGAGTCTCACATACCCCGCGCGCCCCTTATGCGCGGGGACCTCGTAGGAGGTTCGGCCTCCGAGCCGAAAAAAAAAAAAGATTAAAAAAAAACCTTAATTTATTTAAAAAAATAACAGCACTTTAAATGCTATTGTCTCCCTTGAAATACGAGGGCAGGACGATGTTACTTGCTCTTGAACCCTGACGATAAATCCAATACTAATATATTTATTTAAAGACAGAGAAGTCACTGTGCCAACCTACTCAAGACTTACTTCTTTTTTTCATTCTAATCATATTTTTGTGGGCAACAGTCTCTTTCACAAATAGACAATAAACGATAAAGATTGTTGACGGATATCATACGTGGGAACAGTTTTGTATTAACCTATGCTGTGAGATGAATAGATGCAAACATAATGATGGTTTCGTAGCTAAATCAAGATTCTACCAGGTAGCCAGTCCTTAAACATTTGGAAGGTGGTTTCACGAGATAGTCAATAATTGGCGGGATTTTTAATTAGTATTGTGGTGGTAGCCGTCGTAGAACGCAAGATATTTAACAGATTCCTGAATCACACTTACGTCATTTTCATGATAAACTTGCATATATACAAGTTCTGAACAACAACATTCGGACCGTCGGTCTACCGAGCAATTTCACCCGCTCGGTAGAAGATCTTCCCTCTGTCGTTGAGCCTCCCAAAGTCCACCTAAAGTATTTTGACATTAACAGTTTTTTAATTTGACATTTCGATAACATTCGTATTGTGTGGGCTCTTTCAATGTGAGGAGCTCAAAAGCCTAAATTCCACCGTCCATCTTAAGGATTAAGGTTAAATACTTAGTTATATTTTGTTAAGTGCTCTCTTAATCGAATGGTGGATTCGCGGCAATTAAAGGCAGGCTCTACCGAACATCTTGCTTAGCATTAGATCAGTTTTTTTTTTAATTCAATTAAATTGGCATCGTGCCTTCGATAGACTCTCAGTGGTCAGTGAGCTGGACTGCTCATATATCGCTATTTATAATAGACAAAAAAAATTATAAGCCTCTCTGTATTAAAATACAATTTTTAAAGAAACGTTCTTTCAAGCCACAATACAGTGACCTTTTGAAATCCATTAAGGTTGTTAGTAATCGGATTATCGATAACGGATCGTATCGAATACAATTATATAGTTATTGTATAATATTAATCGTTTTCTTACATCGATATTTCGCAACGTACAATTGAATCGATTCACGTTTTATACTTAACTTTCACGTGCAAACGATTCTTGAGTGTGTTCTGTGCGCGACTTTTTTATTAAATACTTATGTAAATATTTTAAGCACATTTCCTTCGTTGTTGTATTAAAAATGTATATCAGATTTGATCAGTGTCTAAACAAGCTGAATCGAATACGCGTCATTAAAATTAAATCGTAACATTATTTTAAGAAACAAATGTTTTATTTTCTATTNTAACTTTCACGTGCAAACGATTCTTGAGTGTGTTCTGTGCGCGACTTTTTTATTAAATACTTATGTAAATATTTTAAGCACATTTCCTTCGTTGTTGTATTAAAAATGTATATCAGATTTGATCAGTGTCTAAACAAGCTGAATCGAATACGCGTCATTAAAATTAAATCGTAACATTATTTTAAGAAACAAATGTTTTATTTTCTATTATAACTAAATACTCATTTTTTTTTGTTTTTTAAATAAATAAATAATTATTTACTAACAATCACGCCACGTTAAGTGATCCCGTGATAAGTTCGTAAAGAACTTGTGTTACAGGTACCAGATAACGGATATAAATGTAAGATTTTTATTATACACATACATATATTTAATATACATCCATAACCCTGGAAAATACATTTATATTTATCATACAAATATCTTCCCTTGGCGGGATCCGAAACCGCGACCCCCTTGTGTAGTGACCATGTCACTTACCACTACACCAGACGGCCGTTATTTTTATTTATATTTGTTTAAGAAATCATATTATACATGTAATTACCAAGAAGATTTATCATCAAATAGTCAATAATATAACGATCTATCAATATCTTAGCTCTAGATATATAAAGTGCAAGTCTTAATGAGTAATTGGCTATGCGATTGGACATATGCCTATGAGCGTATAGGAGTTTCCAATCGCTTTCGTATCAACCAGATTAGCTACTGGAAACTGATTACCAAAAATCGGTTCGTTCAAGTTTCGGTCAGATACAGAAGCGAAATTGACAGATTAACCTCATATGCATTCTCCCGTACCGATATCTATTAATCGATTCTTTTGTTTGTCAATTTAAAATTATAACGTTACATCAACAGCCACTGAGTACGCCGAATATCGATTAATAAACCACTACTTGACTTCTTCTTAAGTTCAACATGAACGAACATGACTAGTAAAGCGTCTATAGTGTTTTGTAATGAGACGTATTCCCACGGTCGCGGGGCTGACATCAGGGTCCAAGTTGAATGAAGACTGCGTACATGGAAATCAGGAACTGACATGTTTAAGGCTTAAATCTTTAATATATTTAATATTTACTAGTATAGATGAATACGTACCATCTTACGTAGATGGTTGTGGAATACTTTGGCCACATTACAAGAAAGGATAGTGGCAGCTTGGAGAAGCTAATGGTGACTGGTAAGGTGGACGGAAGAAGGCCACTAGGTAGAGGCCCGACACGTTAGATTGACCAGCTCCGCACTACCCTCGACACCATAGTTCACGATGCTCTACACTCGGCGGTATATAGGAGCTAATGGCGTGGAATGATCCGGAATAAATTCTTGTTGGAGGTGGTCACGACCCTCAGTATTGAGGGAACCGAAGTGAGAAGAAGATGGATACGTAATCACGAAAACTGTAAAATATACGTAACGTTGGAAATAATAACATGTCCAATAAAAACGTGAAATGGAATCGTAAAGGAGTTTTAAGTTTTAAGGCCAATCAGATGCCATGCCAGCCCAGAGACATCTTTCATTGCTTCCCATCACTTTCGAACAATAGATCGCAGTTTTCATTGCAGTAGGACTAATGGTGTTTATCCAACTTTGGACAGCGCAGCGGGTTGTAGTGATAAAACCAAAAACGCACTAGACAAAAGGAAGATAGATTTGTTTGCTCCCAACATCCTACCCGCAGTCTTAAGTTAAGTCTTAAATATTTAGTGTATTATCTATGGTCATGGCACCTGCAACAGAACATAAATATCAATAATTCACGATATATCAAAATCGTGGTAACAGCCCGTTAATTATTAGTGCGTGTGTAATTTAGATAGCCGCGAAGCTTTAAAATAATTCGCTGCCTACAAAAGTGAAGTAAAATATCATTGCCGAGAATTCTTTTCTTTTTTTTTATTGCCCTTGTAGGCAGACGAGCATACGGCCCACCTGATGGTGAGTGGTTACCGGTCGGTCATGGACTNTCACGATATATCAAAATCGTGGTAACAGCCCGTTAATTATTAGTGCGTGTGTAATTTAGATAGCCGCGAAGCTTTAAAATAATTCGCTGCCTACAAAAGTGAAGTAAAATATCATTGCCGAGAATTCTTTTCTTTTTTTTTATTGCCCTTGTAGGCAGACGAGCATACGGCCCACCTGATGGTGAGTGGTTACCGGTCGCCCATGGACTTCAGCAATGCCAGGGGCGGAGCCAAGCGGCTGCCTACCGCTAATTTGAAGAATACATTTTTAAATATGCTCTTGCTGTCTCTGATCGCTGTAACGTCTCATTGTCGCCATCAGTACAGGTTCTTCGGATTAAGCCTAACAAAACGAATAAGTGAGAGCGAGGGTCAACGGGAAATGTTTGTAATTCTAATAGCATAATAATTAATTAAAAGCTTTGGTTGTCGTGTCCAATTATACATTATCCATGCTTTGGAAGCGTTCATTGATTGAAGGGTGAATTGAGAGAGAATTTTGTAAAAATTTAAAATGTTTGTTCAGAAAACGCGATCGTAATTATTGTTGTAAAAATATTTTTAAACCAGCTCCTTGTCTTTGTGTACGGAAGTGTAAGGGATATTTTTATTGGTAAAGGAAAAAAATGTGCCATGAATAAAAATCATTGTATTCCACCAAGAAGTTTTGTTGGATACTAGGCTGGATTCCAATAGACTCGTCAATCCACGGCGAGGTCGCCTTGTTATAGCGCGCTAAAGCATTTCACTAGCTAATTTCAAATACATTTTAATATTAACAGCTATACGTAATGTATATAATGTAATGTATATATGTATATGCAATGTATAAAGTTGGAAAGTGGACCCTGGCACTAGACCGTGAAAACGCTAGGAAGAAGAAGATAAAGTATAAAATAATGAATTGTTTCTGTTTGTATCCCAAAATTTTTGCTTTGTTTAAATAATCGCGTTCAAACTTTGAACTCTTGTTAATAAGTACATCAAGCCTCGTCATTACGGTTCCTCCCGATCCACTAACGGTGTTTTAGGTGCCTCAAGCACCGGTCATCGTTCTCGTCGAACCCGTCGCTGGCGACGAAGGGCTCGACGAGCGAATTAACCCATAGTCACAGCCCACTGAGTTTCTCGCCGGATCTTCTCAGTAGGTCGCGTTTCCGATCCGTTGGTAGATTCTGCGAAGTACTGCTCTTGCTAGGGCCAGTGTTAGCAACACTTCCGGTTTGAGCCCCTCGAGCTCACCTACATGTTAGGTCGAAGCCTCTCAAGGCTATCTATCAGCATAGGTAGGAAAAAAAAACATCAACTAGTGCATGAATAGTTTCAAAAATACACGTGTGTATAACACGTAATATATCAGGGTAATCACAGCGAATCGTGGGCCGGATTATAATAGTTATTTAATAAAAAACAGTGCGTGAAATATGCATCTTTCATAATTCATTGCAATTAAATATAATTAAGTTACGAACCTACAGTAATCAAGTTGTATAATATGCGACTAGTTTAATACTATTCTTAACTAACTAAACACTTTGATTTTATAATTGCGATAATTGTTTGTTCGATTGCTCTTATTTGAGTCTGTGTTTTAGATTTTAAAGGGATGCAGTCCTCACAGCACTGGGCTATTTGGTGTAACTAAAGAATGGTCTACTTTTTTTTGAATGCGTTTCCTATTAAGTATGTTCACAATTGATGCTTTTAAATTTATTATATGGCGAGGCTGTATAGCCAAGTCGGTGGCAAGGAAGGTCTGTGATTATAAGCGGGTTAGTAGCAGCGTTCTGTGTTGAAGGATAGGAAAATAAATCATAATAGCATGTATGGAAGAGTTATACAGTTGAGACTTCGAACTGTCTTAAAATGGGTGCCGTATTTTTTTTATATTTTTGCGTGGATTATCATATAATTGTTTTGCGCTGGCGTTTTTATATTCAAGTTTCGGTTTTTCGCTTAATTAACTCTCTTTGCCAGTCAAAGCAATATTCTTTGAGTAGGTAGTGTAGATCATTAAAAACAAACGGATTTCCTTATAGTTCCATAACTATTATATCCTTATACTTCCGAATGAAACTTTTAAATTGACTTAGAACCATTAAATTATTAAATTATGATTGGGCTGTCGTTATCTTAATAAATTAAGCACAATGTTTCCTGTATTTTATTAGACTTATCAAAATGATGTTTCGGTGTGTATTGATATGTTTGATTTATGTATATTTAAGTATATTAAAAATACACAATCATGTTTTCCTCTTTGCTGTTGGTTGGATGGCGTACTGTGAGAAAGCACTTACCAGATGTCTATTTGTGCCGTGACTCTGCTTCGAATCCCACCGGATGACTCGTCAATACAACTTGAAGATATTCTGAAAAGATCAAAATTGGTCAAGCCGTTTCGGAGTAATGAGAATATTCATATTGTCTGCTGTAAAACTAATCGAATTATTGTACAATTTTCGTAGAATATTTTTTTCTTTAAGCTATACATATCACAACAATAAATAAACTTGTCAACAATAAACTTTTTAGCTACAAATGTCAGCTAAGTGAAGAGGTCAATAATTTCATTATTCTTTAGAACTTCTGTTGAACCTTTGATGGGATCAAATTTGTGATTAATCATTTGACTTTATGCACTGATAAGTTAAACTTTATTAATTTGTTTTCGAAATTTGACCCAAATTCTTCAAGCCGAATGATTATTAAAACACATTATTGCAAACGAAACATTTAGATCCAGATCATTTATCATTTATATTACGTAAAATCAATCATTACAATGACTCTAATAATAGTTCTATGCAAGGTTGATTGTGCTTAGATTAAGCGTTCACGTAAACGTAATGATAAATCCGAATCATTTTTTAGGTTTACAGGAAACATACTGCAGTAGATAAATTGACATTTTTAAAAATATGCTTGTTGAAAAATAGCGCGTCTTTTCTAAATTTTTACGCTCTTGTATCTTCGCCGTCAAATGTATCAGAAATGTTTTCCCGGTTTTGCTTATCCAAGTCAATTGATTATGGAATAATATAGTAGGCAGCGGCTTGGCTTTGCCCCTGGCATTGCTGAAGTCCATGCGCGACGGTAACCACTCACCATCAAGTGGGCCGTACGCTCGTCTGCCTACAAGGGCAATAAAAAAAAATCTACTTGTATATAGTGAGCTTGGACTAATCAGAATAGCTGGAATGGTTTGATTATGTCTTAAAAATCAACAGTGTTGTGATAAAAATAATAGCTTATCAATATGATGATTGTTATTCAGTGAACTGTTGGTACTAAGTACTATTATTAACTCGTTATGACGAACCTTGGGGTGGTCTAGCACCTCTCTACCGATGAAGTCTAGCTTCTCTACCGATGAAGGTGACTATTAATAAGTTCCGTAGTATCTCCAAATAATAATAAACAAAATAATATTTTTCCAATCAGCCTTGTTTTCGCTCTAACGATAAACCCTCCTCCTCCTCGCGTCGTTTCCTCACTGCTGAGGGTCGTGACCATTATAATTCGACATGATTTTACTCCTTGTGATGTCCCGCCAGCGCCTCCGATCATTGGCCGCATGAAGGGCCAATGATTACGATAAACCCAAGCTTCGTAAAACGATAAGAGCTTATTACGTTTGTTTTGTACCGAAGCATTGGCTTTCTTGTAGAAAATTTTTCGTAAAAGACACACTCTACAAGGACAGATTAGTCACTTCCCATGGTGAGTTACTGTTTGCTAGAAGTGAATGTCGCTATCCACTTTGAGACATGAGGTCGCAATCTCAATCGTTCAAATATAACAGTTACCCCTCAAACCGGAACACCAGTTTTAGCGCGAAATTAAGTAAAACGGTATTTAGGCCTGCCAATTCTCAATCCGCCACGAATGAATCGTTAAGGTTAGTTTTCTAAACACCACGCATGTAGAATCGAGTGGTTCCGTTGTTAGAAATACGTAAACCTTAACATATTACCTATGTTTCCGTATCTACTTTTTTTTCAAGTCATTAATCAAAATGTTTTTCGTTTAGTTGATAAATCTCCTTAGTTGTGTAAAACAGATAGTTACGTAAAACTAAAATTATACTTTCAAACAGCCAATCCTATTCCGATCCGGTGGTAGATTCAGCGAAGCATTGTCCTAGTGTTAGCAAATTCGCCAAGCTGAGCCCAGTGAACTCACTTACACGTCCGCTGAAGCTTTTTTTTCTTTCTTAGACTTGTGGACGAGCTCACAGCCCACCTGGCGTTAAGTGGTTACTGAAACCCATAGACATCTACAACGTAAATGCGCCACACACCTTGAGATATAAGTTCTAAGGTCTCAGTATAGTCACAACGGCTGCCCCACCCTTCAAACCGAAACGCATTACCGCTTCACGGCAGAAATAAGCGGGGCGGTGGTACCTACTCGTGTGGACTCACAAGAGGTCCTACGACCAGTAGCGTAGGTACGCAAAAAAACAAGAAAAAGTATTCAGACACGCTGCCAAATTTAGCTCGTATTGTAAACCCAAACATCTAACTAACATTCTTTATCTCATAATAAAAAATTTTATAATGCCAGTTGTGTTACGTAATGCGACCAGTTTAGGTCCGGACTACATACCGCCCTTGTAACGATTGCCAACTTGTATCTTATGTAAGTTAGTGTTACGAACGTTTGTGTTTAGATCGTACTTAATATAACAGGTGAACATTATTAATGTACAACCCAAATATAATTTTAAACGCACCTACAAATTTAGAATAATGTTATTCATAAACTATTTATATAGTTGTTGGGGCTATTAAAATATTTCGGTAATAGTATTAAAATAAGGGGGTCGTGTGTGAGAAAGAGGATATCCGAGAGAACGGTATGTGAGTGTGTGTATGGTGTGACGACGCATGATAGACTAGAATGAAAAGAAATTACATAGATAGTGGAATAAGGGCAAGAAGAAGAGTTTTAAAATAAGGACATGCGAGACTTTCTAGAGTTTCGCTTCCTCGTCAGTTTTTTTTATTGCTTAAGTCGGAGGACGAGTTCCCGGCCCACCTGATGTTAAGTGGTTACCGGAGCCCATAGACATCTACAACGTAAATGCCGCCACCTACCTTGAGATGATAGTTCTAAGGTCTCAGTTTCCACAGTACAAGTCTCTTAGTGCTTAGTACAGTGCTTAGTACAGCTTATGCTAGTACAGTGTGATCGTGCTCTGGTATCTGCTTCTGTGGGAAGTAGTTTTTTTTTATTGCTTAGATGGGTGGACGAGCTCACAGCCCACCTGGTGTTAAGTGGTTACTGGAGCTCATAGACATCTACAACGTAAATGCGCCACCCACCTTGACATATAAGTTCTAAGGTCTCAAGTATAGTTACAGTAGTTATTAGGCTTTCTTGTTTGAAGGACGCGATAGCTGCTATGCAACATTTGCGACCTCATGTCTCAAGTGTTGTGATTGTTCATGGACCTAGCACCTATAATATGCGTAAAATAATCGTTTGCAAATGGAAAAACATTTCGATTTTATGTAATTATGCACTTAACTGGTTTTGAATGACCTTTACGATGTAGGAACCGGGACCGAGTAATAAATAAAAAATGCCTAGTAATTGAAGCGTTCATGGTCTAATAGGCAAGGTGCACTGTGTAGTCATGCGATGCCGTATTTCTAGCTTGAGACTGGTTAATTTTATAACTGTACATACCTAGGGAACTAATAGAACTTTGCGAAACTGTATAACAGTATGTATTATTAGGTTTTCATAGTCCAATCCAGTCCTTTCATTGCAATTTTATGCCCGATCGTTATGGCGAACCTTCATGATGGGATATGTCCGGCAGTGGCCGTGGGGCTGATGATGATTCCATCAAAATTGGAGATACGACTTCAACTTTGGGTTTAGTAACTCGGCAATCAGGTTCTATAAAGTAAAAGTATAAATTCAGGGAAAAATACAATTAGGATGTGGTCGCAAACGTCACCTTATACGGATAATTAACACATCGGTGAATGAATTCTAAAACGGCCCAAGTAAAAAAGCGGACAATTGTAAAATCATACGTTAAGTACTCTTGCAAACGCGCGCAGACTTAACATCCCTTATTTCCTTATATTTAAGATCCATCATGTTGAAATTTTATTTCGAATGTCTGTGTTATATCTAAAATCGCCTGCAGTGGATTTAGATTTGTGACATTCCGATCCAATACAATAAGCGAATGTTTCTTATTGTTCCGAGTAAGTGTTTCGAAAGTCAGCCAGTACTGGAGCAGTTCTCGAGGGGTTTAGCTGGTCGTTTGTACTGGCGATCCATCGAGATATTATATACTACGTATCTCGATGTGGCGATCGAATTGATTCATGTTTTAGTGCTGTAGCACGGAATTACGAGTGTACTTAAAGATACTACGATCTTACGTGATGTGATGGCAGTTTTCTCTTGTAATGGTTGTTTTAAAGAAAACAAAATATGTAGGTAATATCAGTTACAATTTGTATTCAATCTTTTGCCTTAGTAAACGAATGCTGTTGTTCAATTATATCAGTTTAAAAGTGGTTAAATCTGTTTACAACTGTGGTTTCTAGTGTCATGGTTTAAAGACTCACAAAAAACGTCACATATTTTCGTGTTTAGAAGCATTCGGTCACGGAAAATTATCACGTAAAATCTTGTGACATCAAAACTAGACTTGACTGATTATCATCTTCTCGAATCGTATTGCTTTAGTATAGTATATTGATATTGTATTGATAGTACTCAGGAGGTTTGACATCAGGTAGACAATCGTTCGTAAAACTCAAACCTATACTGCATGTTAAAAGGGCATGCGCTAACCCTCTCATATTGGATAAGGCCAAGTAGAAGATGATTAGTATTACTGATGCATCAAGAAGGACGCTGTGAACAGTGATCCGTCGGCTGTTACGCCAAAATCCAAGCGACCTTCGCCGGAGATGTATTGTGTGTATTTTCTCATAAACAGTTTTCATTGGACATTGAATGGGAATACGTAAGGCTGAATTTTGTAACGAATGACGAAATAACATTGCGCATTTCGTGATGGGCGTAGCGGAAAGTTATCGCTTAAATTGCAAGTTGTTTTACACGTAAAAATCCGTTTTGGTTTGTTCTTGTAATTGACGATTTGGCCGGCGCGGCTCTGAGCGCGTCAAATTCGAAATTCTATATAATGAAACACGTGTTCCTTAGTATCTTCTGCAGAGTGTAGGTATCTATTGAGCGGAGACACGGTAACTGTAAACTAGTGGTCCGCCGGTAGTCGAAATTCAACTAAATTAATTGAAATTATAAGTTTGTACACTATTATGATTGTATTTTATACTTCTATAATCACAAATTTCGCCAAGGCTACACTATAAAAAATATTAATAAAGACAAACAATATTTAATATATTCTCAATTTGACAACAGACGTCAAGAACAAAAGTTTGACAATAAATAGTATGCATGCGTGTGTGCGTCAACTACATGGTATGTAGTGTGTGTAATGTTTTCTTTATTGATTTAATGTATCTTTTTTGCATTATTTTAAAAAATATTAGCATTGTGCACTTCTTCTCTATATTATCTATAAGTGTGGAAAATTTCATATTCCTCCGTCCGCGCAATTTTCATAAAAAGGGATACAAAGTTTTTGCTTCACGTATTAATATATAGATTGTGTATAAGTAAATTTATGTATGCGTCTAAAGTTGAACATATCCCACATACAGAGCTATAATGACACTTATGGGATTCTTGTTAAAACTGAACTGAGTTTGAGAAAATATTTTTTTTTAATTGTTATTAGTGAGATGTTTCCTTGTAATAATAACGTTTAAACTTGTAGTTTAAATATTATCATTTTATTTCTTTAGCCGAGAAGAACAATATTGTATTAAGATGTTGAATTTTCAAAAAGTACACGATTTGCTTAAGTGATATTATAGCACCGTATGTTTTTTTTTCAAACATTCTCAGCGGGAATTTTAATTAATGTGTTGTATAGTATGTCCTAACTAGTAGGTGCATTTTTTTTTCCTACTCTCAATTAATCAGAGGCCCGACCTCCGCATGACAGAAAAGTCTAGGTGTTTGATAGCCCTTAGCAAGTTTCATACTTAAGATATTCTCAAATAAATTACTTCCTGCATATTTCGAATCTCTCATATTTAAGTTATGAATGTATGTATCGCGGCTCTATTCGTAGCTATTAATTTATAGCATTATAATGCAGGCGACGCAAATCTGATGGTATATGGTCACCGTCGCTGATAGACTTATCAGAGACGCCAGAGGTCAAGGCATTGAGTACCGCAATAAAATCTAGTATAAAGTTAAGTTAATCTAGATAATCTGACAGGTGATACATGTTAAAGAATTTTGAAACAAAAAAAAAACTAGGTAGATACATACATATATGTACATATGAATAAGTCTTGATACTTGAAGCGGAAGTGGGCTGGTCATGTAGCAAGGCTTAAAAGGACCAGAGATGGACTGCAAGAATAACTGCATGGGAAGGGCCACAAGGAGAAAGAAAAAAGGGTCGCCCGATATCAAAATGGGAGGACGATATAAAAGCTATTGCTGGCCCTCGATGGATACAGGTAGCCCAAAATAGAACCAAATGGAAGGACTTGGAGGAGGCCTTCACCATGTCTAATGGGTTCCTGCCAAACATTAATGAAGAAAAATAAAATTATTAAATACCTATTTACTTTGTATTTTAGCAGGAAATAAAAGGCTTTTTATTTTATTTATTTATTTATGAATAAGGCTGGAAACTCGCTTTCGTTTTTATCTGAAGCCTTGATCCAACCAATGCTGCCAGCCAGCAAACGACAATAAAAACAATAAAACCTAATGAACGCATTGGCAACACTAATATTCTCACCGTTAAATATTTAACAATGGATGATATGCTAAAAATACCTTTAAGCTTTAAAGTATTTTTTTGTTTGAAATCGTAAATATGTTTTTTTTCTTATTATATTAATTTGATAATGTTTTTTTTTTCAGGTAAGTACCGTAGAGGAATAACGAGAATTTTGGATCAAAGGGTAAAAATTATTGCTAAAATTAAATGAGGTTCGCCCTTCCGTGTGCATCGACGTGCACTTCACGAAGCAATTTACCGAGCTAATATTTTTTTTCTGCCATCTAAACTAAGGAAAGAAAGGAAGGAGATTTCGGCCCATACGATCTTACAAGATCCCCCCACTCATAGTCATTGAGAATGCTAGGAATAAAAAAAAAACTCTATCGACTGCTGAGGTCTCCTTCCAGAACTCATTTAACGAAGAATTTGTCATAAGCCCTCGAGAAACACCAGAGCCAGGTACCATACCATCAGGTACTAGACTTATTCGATGGAATGGATGTCTCCGGAAAAGCACTGTGAATGAGCACAGTTTATTTCAAACGGTAGAATTTCTTGTGACTTCACACGGGTAGCTACCCGTCACCCTGCCTATACCTGTCGTGAAGAAGTAATGATTTTCGGTTTAAAGCACGGAGCACTGTACTGTAAAAACGGAGATTTTAGAACTCATGTCGCATAGTCAATGCGGAATTTAGGCTGATGATATCTTTGGGGTCCAGTATCATTTGACACCAGGTGGTCCATGAGCTATGCTTTGAGAGGAGGCGCTGCAACTGTTATTGTCTGGCGGAAATGTCTTGGCCTAAATGAGAAGATTGTGCCCCATTTACTCATTTAGAGACGCCAGATGGACTTATATACCCTACAAGATCATTGACAATTATAACACCAGTACCTTTTTTTAAATACCAAACCAAATGTTCCTAATTCGTCTATATATAAGCAAAAAACCCGTAACTTCTTGATAGTCACTGTGAGCAATTGTTTTCTGTATTAATGCGCTTTCTTACCGGCATAAGAATAAATGAAAACTTTGGTTAAAAGCGCTTACGGCTCTCGGTTCGTAAGTGATTCACGTTCGAAGTTCAAAGCTCGACCTTTAACTAATTTCTGCAAGTTGCTTCAAACTGGTTCCGCGGGCTGACTTCCATAGGCATTTAAAGGTTCCGAGTGGACTATGTAGGCTTTTATGGTTGTCAAAGGTGAAGGAAAATGTGACCAGTAGTAATCTATATATATAAAAATGAATTGCTGTTCGTTAGTCTCGCTAAAACTCGAGAACGGCTGGACCGATTTGGCTAATTTTGGTCTTGAATTATTTGTGGAAGTCCAGAGAAGGTTTAAAAGGTAGATAAATATGAAAATGCTCGGAATTAAATAAAAATAATAATTTTGGTTTTATCTTTGATGTGTCTCCCGTCGGACGCATTCATTTTGTTTGTTTTAAGTTTATTTTATACAAAAGTTTAGGTCTTTTATTTATCGATTGAGGCACTACGAAGTCTGCCGGGTCAGCTAGTTAATGTATAAAAAGATGTAAATAAATTGATGATGATGAATTACTATGATGATCTGGGGAATTAGTTATTACTAACATCGTTATTGTTGTATGTTTACTGTGTTTACTTTCATGTTTGAAAGGATAACTAGATAACTTTACGGGATCTCTTTTGAGATGGCACAGGTAGGTACCACCACCCTGCCTATTTCTTCCGTGAAGCAGTAATGCCTTTGGTTTGAAGGGCGGGGCAACCGTTATAACTATACTTAGAACTTATATCTCAAGGTGGGTGGCGCATTTACGTTGTAGATGTTTATGGACTCCAGTACCCACTTAACACCAAGTGGGCTGTGAGCACGTCCGCACATCAAAGCAATAAAAAAAAATTACCACTTGCTCTCAGTCGGGCACTATTGACATAATCTTACTTGCTTTTCCGCTTCGTACTCCACTGTGCAATTTTTTCGCATTTATCTGGGACATGGCGTTGAAATTAAGTCATTTTCCCAATGACAGACAAAAACCTTGACTCTGTGTTTTCAATACAAAAATAAAAAAAAAACTTTGAGGATTCATATTTGTAGAGCATCCACAGCTTACGTAATATTGTTATTAAAATACAAATGATATTTAAACAAAAAGTATAGATATATATTCAGCCGGGTTTTTTTCTTTCTTTCTTATAACATAATTCCTTATCTGTACATAGCAGTATTGAGTTAGCATTGTGCATGTACACGGACACAGGGTAACCTTGACGATTGGATCCTTTCTAAAACCAACTGGTACTCGGAGTTTTTAGTCTTTACCCGCGGCTTTAGTGGCGCTAGTCAATAGTTTTGAACACAATGGAGATTTTAGTGGCTGAGCCCTTGCTCCACCTGCCCTGGTAAAACTGGAAAGGCCTCCGGGCAAACAGTAATCTCTCAAACCCAAAAAAAAATTTTTAGTACAGCACTTGCAATGCACTTGCATGTATTTTATAAGAGAAATTGAACAGTTGATTTCGCGGCCCAGTTGGTGTTCACCAGTTCAAAAACAAACTTCGTGATTATATTTTTAATTAGCATGATTTTGGTGTAATATGTGGGGCATCATGTCCCATCACTAGCACTCAAGAGCTATGTTAGAAAAATGATAGGTCAAGAGAATGTTATACTAATGGATAGTAGAGACGCATAGAGCGACATATCATAATAAATTATATTACAAGCAGTTTTTGTATTGATTTGATTTTATATTGCCATTGATCACAATAATATACTTATTGTTAAATAAAGACAATATTCTATCAAATGACCGGCTTGGTGATTATTTATATACTATTTATTTTATTCTGTAAACGTATTTAACCTAAAACTAAATTACACACATTTCTAACATTTATTATGGGTTTACTTGTTCCCGGTGTTCACCGATTTTACTAATCTAAAACAATATTAATATATTGGATTAATATATCCCGGAATATCCGGGAGTGGACCGGTATTGCCTCCGTCGAACAGCTGTTCCGGCTGGCTGCTGACAGAAAGGAATACAGAAAGCAAACGGCCAACCTTCAGGATTGAAGAGGCACTGGAAGAAGAAGAAGAAAACAACATTTAAAAACTAAAAATGGGGCTTACTCTAAATTTATTTTGTTCTAAATGTGAACTCATTTAAATTATCTGTGTGATTAATATAATTCCTTATAAATAGGCCCAATACTTTTTGGTTGGATAACTATTTCCGGACAAAAAGTACGTCGTGACTCATTCAACGAGGAAAGGGCATTTTTTCACTCATAGCACATTCATTGTCACAACGATCACTTTTATTTCGACCGTTGTCTGGGATAACCAGATTATTAATACAATAAAATTAATTTTTCCAACGTTATTAACATTATTATTGGCACGGGCTCCGCCTAGCTTCTTCCTTGTTTGAGTTAATAAGGTTACGAAAATCTGTATCGAATGATGATATCGTATTTAATCCAATAACACAGGTAGCAAACGTAATATTTACAGATAAGTGTTGGAGCGTGACCATCGGTCATGTAATGATAATTAATTACAGTTCAGTGAATTACGTTTGATGTTATGCAGTAGTGATGTATTCCGGTATTTTGACCCTTGGTTGAAAGTGTGCTGAATCAAAAAGAACCTAGATCACCATAATGACGCTGAAAAATCTTGTAGTGTTTCTGTAGCGCTATAAAAAAACTACCCTCATTCAAACGCACTTTAAAAATAATCATTTTCGGTATGGCGTATCGACAATTGATAGTGCTGAAGGCATATCTGGCATAGCTGAAGTCTGTGGACGACGAAAACTATTCATGATCAGACAGATCATTTGACTTTTCTTCAAATTTAATAATGCTTGACTTAAATAATATGGGATGTGGGATCACCGGACGGCCCATTAAAATCTCATCATCATCATCATCATCAACAGCCCACAGTCGTCCACTGCTGGACATAGGCCTCTCCCGATCTACACCACTGAGCCCGGTCTGCTGCTCTCCTCATCCACTTCTTGCCGGCCACCGTGCGGAATTAAAATTAAATTAAAATCTCATACGTAACACAAATTTAAAACAATGGAATTTTACATATCAAGTTAGCTTTCGTTAAATAAGAACATTTTCACTTTGAAACAATCGTATTCTTTTACCTAATCACACGCGTCATGATTCCGGCGCGTCAGTGCGGTGCATATGTATATTTGTTTATGATTTCTATTGTTTTATTTGAAAGTTTTCTCCGCAAAATTACATATTAGATTTAATAGTAACGAGTAAAAGTTAATTTCAAATTATTATTTTTAAATTGTTTCTTTTTCTTTATGTCTATTTGATTCTTTTTAAAATCTTAATGTCAATTTTAGATTCAGCGAAGTACGGCTCTTGCTAGTGGCTAGTGTTAGCGAAACCTCTCAGGATGACCCTACTCTGAACCCTATGAACTCACCTACTCTCGTCCGAGCGTAATTCGAATAGTCTCGTAAGCTACCAACGATTAAGTAGGAAGAAAAATCAAACAAACTCTTCCAAGTACTTTTTATTACTGGTGGTAGGACCTCTTGTGAGTTCGCGCGGGTAGGTACCACCACCCTGCCTATTACTACCGTGAAGCAGTAATGCGTTTCCGTTTGAAGGGTGGGGCAGCCGTTGTAACTACATTGATACCTTAGAACTTATATTTCAAGTTGGGTGGCGCATTTACGTTGTAGATGTCTATGGGCTCCAGTAATCACTTAACACTAGGTGGGCTGTGAGCTCGTCCACCCATCTATGCAATAAAAAAAAAGGTATAACGGTCCCATACCAGTTAAATACGAGCTTAGGATGAAGGATTAATAGTTACATTTCACGTGACGAGTATTTCATTGTTTGACACAGCAGCGCCGGTCGCCATATTGCAATATTTACTTAAAAATATAGCGTACATAATAGGCATTAATAAATATTTATTTATCAGAACATTTAGGAGCCTTGTGCACGTTCGAATGGTGACAGTTTGCTCCGGTAACGTCAATGTCAAGGTTGACTTTGTCACTTTCGAGAAATGTCAATGTAATTAGTCCGTGAACACTATTGACTTGACTGTCTTATTAATGCGTACCAATCAATAAAATGTTAATAATTGAAATCGAAATATAGACATTTGTTTTGACAAAACGCTCTGTTACTTGCTCTAACTATTGTTACCTTTCTATTCGTATGGGAATTCAAAATCAAACCAAAAAAATATTGTACTTAACTCATGTTATTAGTGGACTAATAACATGAGATAAGTACAATATTTTTTTGGTTATTATTATGGATAATGCATTTTCATGGTTCAATGGTTCATTGCATTTTCTGATATTTTAATAAAGTTTTTGATCCGTTACACAGATAATTTTTTATAAACAAATCTCAGTTCATCTTTTAAGCACGCTAATCGAGTATTCTATATTATATTCGTGGTCACGAATGATTATTATGACTCAGAGTCGGCGACTTAACATTCGCATTTTGATAATTAAAGCGAAAATATTTAGTTACAAGGTCGAGTGAAAGTATAGGAAGTTATTAAAGAGTTATGTGTTCCGATTATATTATCGATGTGTTGTGTAATCGATGCATCGATTATAACATGTTAGTGTAATGACTTACGATTACCGTTATTGTTTCGTATTATTGTGTTCAATCTAATGACGATAATTGTTGGCGATAATCGGTTTTCGGTTTTACGATTGACTCGGTGATGTGGTAATGAGCGCGCCTAACTGTTACTGCGAGGGTCGAGGGTTCGACAACCACATCGGGCAAACATCTCACTCTCACTATCATTCTCTCATTGAAATTTGGGACTTCAACCTAATGTCCAAAATGTAATTGAGGGGCAATAATCTGGTAATATCTTTTGAATTTATTCACGAGCCGACGTGTCTTCATTTTCTTTCACCTACCAATATACCTAATCTAGGGATTCTGGGTATACTCCAAAATAGAGTCGTCATATCCGAATGTGAGTCTTTCCGATTTTCTCATCACCTCAATAATTCGAATAGTTGTTTGAATCGATAATTAACTCGAGATGTGGTAGTTACTGTGTCTCGTATAGTAATATAGAGTTATTAATATTGTTACAAAAACAAAATCGATACAACACTCCGTATCAAAAATCAAAACTAATCTATATTTTAATACGTGAAGCAAAAACTTTCTATCCCTTTTCACGAAAATTGCGCGAACGGAGGAGTATGAAATTTTCCACACTCATAGAGAATATAGAGAAGAAGTGCACAATGCTAATAATTTTTTAAAATAATGCATAAAAGATACATTAAATCAATAAAGAAAACATTAGACACACTACTTACCATGTATTTGAGGCACACACGCATGCATACCATGACATGGGGTAAATTGGGATTCTGGGGTAAATTGGGACAAACCTGCGGAAGATTCTCAAAGTACTTGTAGCACGGAATCTACCTAATTTTCTTTAAGGTAATATTTATCAATGTATAGAAGAAAAACCAAGTTAACTATGGAAGTACTAAACATGAGTTTAGTTGGTCCCAAAAATTCGTCAAATTAAATTTAAAATAGTGGTTGAAAAGTGCATTTTAAAACAGCTTAAAGAACTTTTAAAAAAAGTAATATTATCGTTGTTTTTTCAATAAGATCACAGTTTATATAAGTTTTTAACACACCTGGAAATACCACAACAAACGGTAAGTTGCAATATTCTTATTTTAAATACAATATTTCGACAAAATAAAAAATGTATATTTTTTCCTTTCTTTTTGGGGAAAATTGGGACGTATGTAGGGTAATTGGGAACGAGACTGGAAAAATTAGGGACGAGAAAACACAAAATTGGAACGCCAAAAGACAAAATAGGGATGGCTTGTTAGGGTTGTCACTGATATCTTATAATAGATTTTTTAGCCTATACTATCACTTAATTGCGTGATGTAAAGAAGGTTAATGTGTTTATCAGTTAGTTTATGTAAGTATTATAGGTAAAAGAAAAGTATATATATAATTACTTTTTTTTCGCGACATTTACCTTGTAATATCTGCCCGGTCGTATGTTCTTTATAGCAATAAAAAAAATTAAAAGTTAAAAGAACTCAAACGAATCAAAACTTTTGTTATTTCAGAATCTATTCACGCGTCGAATCATGATTTTGTTAACATTCAAAACGCACACACAAATAAAAACAGGCCTCAGATTTTAAATGTAACATTAATTAAAAATCCGAGATATCCAATTATGAGTGAGTGAATTAATTGAGTTTAGTTATTTAGCTTAGAAAGAATTTCTTTTATTTTTGTTATTATTGGCAGTAATCAGATAAAGCTGTTTTTTTATCTTATTCACCTGATATCTTACTCTTGCTCAAAGATTATTTTGAAAATGTTGATTAAATAAAATTGTATTATTGCATTTCCAGTCCTTTTGTTTTCTATTTTTTATTCTATTTTATGATTTTGTTTCAGAGTTGTGATTTTTAAGGAAATTAAATAATAATTTTCTAAAATATAACATGCACATACTTTTTTTGATCATTGTATTGTTGATTATCATTCACGTCACATCGCTTCGGAATAGAAACCAGCTTAATTTACACTATGTTGTGTATTGTGCTTAAATTATGGATTGTATTCATCATTTCGGTCCATATAAATAATTATATGGCACCTACCTATATATCGCAGTACTGCGAGTTGACAACCCTTACAAATATCCCAATTTAACCCTTAACCGTGTCAATTTACCCCGGACGCTGGGTAAATTGGGACGGCCATTATTTTACCGATTATTTCTTTAAAATGAATAATTAAAATAATGTAACGGTTTTTATCACCTAGGTACGTTCAAGACTCAACTTATTTCTTTGGTTGAGCAGTGACTATTTAATTGGAACTATTTTAAAATTCAATCTGAAGGTCGATTTTGTCCCTATTTACCCCATTGTACGGTACTATTTATTGTCAAACTTTTGTTCTTGACGTCTGTTGTCAAATTGAGAATAGATTAAATATTGTTTGTCTTATATAATAATATATTGTAGTCTTGGCGAAATTTGTGATTATAGAAGTATAAAATACAATCATAATAATGTACAAACTTACATTTCCAAATAATTATAGTCGAATTTCGACTACTGCGGGACCTCTAGTTAGTATTTAATACGCACCAATTGTCAGTATGTCACAATATTCGCTTTCGATCGCTTTTCACTTCGCATAGAATTGCTTCTCTCGCTGCGCCCTCTGGCGTATTTATTTATCTATAATTTTGACGTAGCCGTAATCATTTTTCCTTCTCGTCTTTATAGTCGCCATTTTTTAATATTATTTTCAATCCAGCTTCCACCCGTACTAAATGTTGCCAGTGCAAATATTATCAGTCGCGCTTAAACTGTCGGCCACATCCATTTCTTTGATTTATCACACTTTGATTTATGAATCTGTGTAATAACCAACCTCAACCTTAGAACGAAACATAAAGTTCAGAGAGCCATTAAGATTGATGTTTCAGACATTCGTTCGTATGGTCCACGGTCGCGTCGTCAGATGATCGATGATTGTTTCTAGGTCGCTACTGTGACCATGTATGTTCGTCTGATTCGGGATAAAATCAGGATAAATCTTCCTTCGTCCTGGAAGTCATTCGTGAATGCGATTGAAGTTTTTTTTATATTTTTTTTATTGCCCTTGTAGGCAAACGAGCATACGGCCCACCTGATGGCGAGTGGTTACCGTTGCCCATGGACTTCAGCAATGCCAGGGGCAGAGTCAAGCCGCTGCCTACCGATAGTATTTATTTTCATTGGAAAGTTTTGTATTTGCTTGCGGGATTCAAATATTGGTATTGTCGCATCGCTAGATATGAGTACGCCGTGCGTTTTTCCTCTAGGCCAGGACGACTTCGTTCGTAGTAAACTTTGTTTTTGTGTGATCTGTTAAAAAAAAAATTCTTAATATTACTTAGTTTGTTAGTCTGATGATTAATGATGATCTCAAGATGTTATTCTGTATACGAAAATTATTGGTATAATTATTAGCGAGTTTGGCGAGTTTTTATTTCCGTTTCCGCCAACCGTTATCGCTGCCATCTTGATTGCCAAATACAAAAACTAGTATATGGAGCTAAGAGGATATAGTTAAATATTATTTAAAGACTCCATTACAATCATATGTATCGATTATGTTCGCCGTAGCATTAACGAAACTTATTTTTTTTCATATTTTCATTTATCAATCGTGGGTCACAACAAAAAAATTGTTTTTCTGTATAGAAAATCATGGTCAACACGCTTCTGACGTGTTCTTAACAATGGCTGCTTGTTTTATGAAATACATTTTTAATATTTCTTAAGTTAATTTCGATACGTGTGAGAAGATTTAGTATAAAACATTCGCACAATTACACGGACCAAGGATTGTAAGTTTTATAACGAATAAATAATTAGTTAAATTTATTAGCGCCCTTGATTTTTTTAACAGTGGTTTTAAATAAATAACTTATTATTGTTCGAAATAAAATTCAGTTTCACGGATACTATTGCATATTAAAATGGATCTCTTTCTAAATTCATTTATGACCTTATGTGTGTAATTATGATATCCTCATTTCGAAGTTATCTTATCTTTATCTTGCGTTTAGAGGGCGCCTTCAGCAGAACTAAGTTGATTTTTAACAGTTTAAAGGTCAAATTACCTATTATCAAATAATCTCTATATATCAAAATGAATTGCTGTTAGTCTTGCGTCTTACTCGAGAACGGCTGAACCGATTTGGCTAATTTTGGTCTTGAATTATTTGTGTTAGTCCAGAGAAGGTTTAAAAGGTTAGATAAATATGAAAATGCTCGGAATTAAATAAAAATAACAATTTTGTTTTTCCCGTGGAACGCATTCCTTTTGTTTGTTTTAAGTTTACTTTATACAATAGTTTAGGTCTCTTATTTATCGATTGAGGCAATACGAAGCCTGCCAGGTCAGCTAGTACTAAATAAATGTACTTGAAAAAACAAAAACAAAATACGTTTAAATAGCAAACCGAATTAACAATTAATAACGTCTCTTTTTTTATCTTCTTCATAATAATCTATTGGTGAAAATATCAGAGCGAAGTTGTAAAACTAATGCATTGTCATTAGTCCTTGACGTCATCTCGAATCCTCCCGATCCACTAACGGTGCTTTTAGGTACCCCAAGCACCGGTCACCGTCCTCGTCGAACCCGTCGCTTACGACGAAAGGCTTGGTGAGTAAATTGACCCACAGACACAGCCCATTTAGTTTCTCGCCGGAACTTCTCAGTAGGTCGCGATTCCGATCCGGTGGTAGATTCTGCGAAACACGGCTCTTGCTAGGGTTCGTGTTAGCAACTTCATCAGGTTTGAGCCCCGTGAGCTCACCTACTAATTCGGCGAATCTAGAATAGAGATAGACTAGAGATAGACTCGAGATTACTAGTGTCCGTGTAAATTTTGAAGTTGATCGTTGAAAGGTTGGAGATAATGAAAATCAAACATAAATGTATATTTCAAATAAAAGTTAATAACATTAATTATAAGTAAGTTTTTGAATGCAATTATTTGATTTAATAATTCCGGGAATCGTCACATTCGCCGCCAGCTGTCTTTGTTTGTTTAAGGTTTCCATAGCTCCCGTATTCAAGGCATTGATCCCGGGATGACGTGACCCCACTCACCGTCTCTTATTTAACTTGTAAAAGTGAAAACCATTCCTGTACAGCTTTCTAAGTCGTAGTACGCGCTTACCATAACGAAAAGTCGTCTGAAATACTTTATTATTAGGGTTGTCTAAATTTATTATATTTAAAAAAAAATATTCAAGGAATTTAGAAAAAATATGATATTGTGATAATAATATAGCCTTGTAGGTTTGTATCTATGAGTATTGACAGTTGAGAGGTTGGAAATATCGACAGGAATTTGTTTTTTAACCAATTTCTCATCTGCCAGCTAACTTAGAGTATTTGAGACTATAACTTCATGTTTCAAGTTGATATCTGTGAAGTTGTGTTCCAATTTTTTATCAGATAAACTGTGTACATCTATGTTAGATTGGAAGATTCCATAACTTTTCTAGAAATGTGTTAGATTGAAACTGCACTGTTTTTGGTTTATTTGCATTGTCTACCAAGATGGAGTTTATTTTTATTTTTTATTGCCAAAATAGCTTTGCTTACAAACAAGATTTCAACTTCCGATCCGGTGATAGATTCTGCGAAGCCCTGCTCTTGCTAGGGCCAGTTTTAGCAACACTCGGGTTTGAGCTCTGCGAGCTTATCTACACGTTAGGGCGAAGCTGAAATAAACTCTCAAGGCTATCAGCATGAGTAGGATAAAAAAAGCGGGCGGTTTTTTTTTGTTTCCTACCTATGCTGATAGGCTGATGATAGAGCCAAATATTCTGGGGGAGATGAAGGCGCGGAGGCTCGGATGGCTCGGGCATGTAGTGCGTATGGAGCAGGATCGGGCTGTGAATGGGTGTACCGGAGGGTCGCCGCCCCATAGGGAGACCCAAGTACCACTGGTCTGACGCTGTGGAAGGAAATTTACGTGAGCTCCAAGTGTCGGACCGGCAAGGTGTCGCACAGCGCCGGGATGAATGGCAAAGTTTATTGTCGGAGGCCAAGACCCACTTCGGGGTCATAGCACCAGCGCAGCAGCAGTAGTAGTAGTACCAATGCTGATAGCCTTGAGCGGTAAAGAGTGTCGTCACAGCACCCTTAGGGGATAATTAATAAACATTAGGCATACAAATCGAAGCCAATGCCGCGGACGGAACATTGGAAAATAGTTGTAATAGTTCAAGGAAGCTGACTTCACTAACTAGTTTTATGATATTTGTATATACAATGTTCTGACAGTAAGACTCTATTGATTACTAAGTCAGCTGATCATTTTTAGATCACAAATCATCACACGCGGTAGTAGCGAAACCAATTAGCATTCTATTCCCGTGTCTTATAGTTTTGTGTATCTTTTTCGATCGAGTTTCAATTGTTAACGATGCGAATGAAGTTTCCCATTTAAAAAACTTTTTGGGAACTCCGTTGTTAGGTCCACCAACCCTATGTCGCAAGAGTGACAGCGAAAGTAATCACGGAATCAGAATATAATCTGAACTGATATAGATTGACTAGTTTAGAATTCTTTGTGTACGTACTGTTTATGTAAATGGATTATATCGCGGGAATTACAATAGCGGCTTAAGGATGTACAAATTCCGAATGTGTTTGTTTATTCCGGTTAATACTGGCTGAATCGATTGTAATATTAACAAGAAGGTTGCGATTTTCGATTCTTTATGTTACCTCATTGAGTTCAAACAAATATTTAGTAAAAAAGAACTTTTTATTATAAAAACCAATAAAACACTTAAATAGCAAACCGTATTAACAATAAAGCTCATGTTACACAAAATATATGTTTTTCCTCGTGATACTGGTCAGGGTATTAGAGCGAAGTTATGAAATTTTATAAGACTTTCGAGTTAAGTCTTGAAGTCGTCGTGGCCTAAAGGATAAGACGTCCGGTGCATTCGTATCGAAGCGATGCAACGTTGTTCGAATGCCGCAGGCGGGTGCCAATTTAAATACGAAACACTTAACAAATGTTCATTACTGGTGGTAGGACCTCTTGTGAGTCCGCGCGGTAGGTACCACCGCCCTGCCAATTTATGCCGTTAAGCAGTAATGCGTTTTGGTTTGAAGGGTGGGGCAGCCGTTGTAATTATAGTTAGACCTTAGAACTCATATCTCAAGATGAGTGGCGGCATTTACGTTGTAGATTTCTATGTAACCACTTAACACCAAGTAGGCTGTGGGCTCATCCACCCATATTCTTCTTCTCAGTCGCATGCACTCATGGCAGAGTGGTCGTGGTCATCACTTCGGGTGGTGGTGCGCTTCACCAGACGTCGTCATTCCTTGCGTACCGCGCCCTTCTTGTGCACTTGTTAACGGGACCGCTTAGAGCTGCCTTTGTTCGGTCGGTCCATCGTAACAGTGATCTGCCGCGCGGTCTTGTACCCTCTATCATGCCCTGCTCCGCAGGGCGCTCAACTGACTCGTCGCCATATAAATCAATAAAAAAGAAGGTAATTATTTAAATATCTCAATTCACCAGGGTATCATAAGTTTGCTTTGCCAATAGACTCGAACGTGAGCAGTCGTGAACACGGTACGTGCCGATTATCGAAACGGCCGAGGTGGCTTTTAGTTGAAATTCAGTTTATTTTTAATTAATGGTGATGTCCACGGTCGCTTAATCTCAGTTGGCTTCTGAAATTGTGGTTCTAATAAAAAACAATCCTGTATGTCAACTCGAGTGACGTAATTCCACAAATTTTAAAATTGTCTTAAGATTACATGTGATTTATTTCTCGTTAACTGAGTGTGTTATTACTGTCTTTATTTACTCTTTATTATGTATTTTGTAATATTACTGTAATAGCGTCGGAACATTGAACTATTGTATAGCATTTCCTTGTCTGTTTATTAATCGGTTCTTGATTTTTTAAATTTTCAATAAAACCCTGTGTTATCTCTAACTAGTTTAATAGTCTGTCTATTGTGTCCAAAAGAAACTAAGCTGGACTTTTTGGCGGGAACGCGAGGAGTGAAGTTGTGTGATTTGTTTTATTTCGTCTATTGAGTGTTTCTTCAGATTAAAATGTGTAATAACGGTGGTTTATTAACGGTTTAATATCTGTGGAAGTGCACAAATGTGGGAAAATGAAACAAAGCCGCTGGACGTAGCTTCTCGGGATCCTGTGCACAAAAAGTGCACTGAAAAAATCTCAGTAAATGACCACCATTTTACTGAGATTATATTTCATCCCATATCATCTCATCTCATTTCATTTAATCAAATCAAATCAAATCAAATCAAAAATTTTTTATTCAACATAAATGAAAGTAAATACTTGTTGAACGTCAAAAGAACTACCGCCAATTCACAAGAACTAGCCTCCGTCCCAATGAAGTAGGAAACCTATGGAAATGAAACGTCAACCAAAATTTCGTGCCACTGTGACGTCATCTGGCCACAAAACATGGCGGCTTTAGTGCTGTACAAAAGATTTCAATGTTATCAGGTTTTATCGATAAACGTTCTTGGCTCATTTTATTTTAAATATTGTTGAGTATTATTTATTTGTAGAATTTATACTTTAATGGGNCGAGAAACTCAGTGGGCTGTGTCTGGGAGTTAATTTACTCGTCGAGCCCTTCGTCGCAAGCGACGGGTTCGACGAGAACGGTGACCGGTGCTTGAAGTACCTAGAAGCACCGTTAGTGGATCGGGAGGATCCGAGATGACGTGTTTTGGGCGACGTCGACTGCTTTCCATTCTGTCCGCAGGATCGGGAATGTAGTTACCGGTGGCCACGATGAGAGGGTTCTCGTGTCGTGCCGCTTTATCGAAGCGGGTACCAACCCTATATCGCAAGAGTGACAGCGAAAGTAATCACGGAATCAGAATATAATCTGAACTGATATAGATTGACTAGTTTAGAATTCTTTGTGTACGTACAGTTTATGTAAATGGATTATATCGCGGGAATTACAATAGCGGCTTAAGGATGTACAAATTCCGAATGTGTTTGTTTATTCCGGTTAATACTGGCTCAATCGATTGTAATATTAACAAGAAGGTTGCGATTTTCGATTCTTTATGTTACCTCATTGAGTTCAAACAAATATTTAGTAAAAAAGAACTTTTTATTATAAAAACCAATAAAACACTTAAATAGCAAACCGTATTAACAATAAAGTTCATTTCAAAATATATGTTTTTCCTCGTGATACTGGTCAGGGTATTAGAGCGAAGTTATGAAATTTTATAAGACTTTCGAGTTAAATCTTGAAGTCGTCGTGGCCTAAAGGATAAGACGTCCGGTGCATTCGTATCGAGCGTTGCAACGGTGTTCGAATCCCGCAGGCGGGTACCAATTTTTCTAATGAAATACGTACTCAACAAATGTTCACGATTGACTTCCACGGTGAAGGAATAACATTGTGTAATAAAAATTAAACCCGCGGAATTATAATTTGCGTAATTACTGATGGTAGGACCTCTTGTGAGTCCGCACGGATAAGTACCACCACCCTGCCTATTTCTGCCTTGGGGCAGTAATGCTCTTCGGTTTGAAGGGTGGGGCAGCCGTTATACTTAGGTGAATGGCGGCATTTACGTTGTAGATGTCTATGGGCTTCTGTAACCACTTAACACCAGGTGGGCTGTGGGCACGTGCACCCTTCTATGCAATAAAAAAAGGGCAAAGATTAAACATTCGAGAGTTATGTGCTTAGGCCACAAATCGAATGTCTATCACCAATCGGCTTCTAGTTGTAGTAGTAAATTATTTAAATATCTCAAGTCACCAGGGTATCATAAGTTTGCTTTGCCAATAGACTATCGAACGTGAGCACTCGTGAACACAATACGTGCCGATCATTGAAACAGCCGAGGGGGCTTTTAGTTGAAATTTCTTCTTCTTCTTCATCGCTTCCTCATTACTGAGGGTCGTGACCACCTTGGTCTAGTTTTTGCACCAGCTTCCTGCAATGTTGCCTGCATTCGGCCTACTTAATTTAATTTAATTTCGTTTGTTTTTAATCAATGGTGATGTCCACGGTTGCTTAATCTCAGTGGGCTTCTGAAATTGTGGTTCTAATAAAAAACAATCCTGTATGTCAACTCGAGTGATGTAATTCCACAAATTTTAAAATTGTCATATGATTACATGTGATTTATTTCTCGTTAACTGTGTGTGTTATTACTGTCTTTATTTACTCTTTATTATGTATTTTGTAATACTAGAGGTCCCGTAGTAGTCGAAATTCGACTATAATTAATTGGAATTGTAAGTTTGTACACTATTATGATTGTATTTGATACTTTTATAATCACAAATTTCGCCAAGACTACACTATAAAAAATATTAACAAAACAAACAATATTGAATCTATTCTCAATTAGACAACAGACATCAAGAACAAAAGTTTGACAATAAATAGTATGCATGCGTGTGTGCGTCAAATACATGGTATGTAGTGTGTGTAATGTTTTTTTTATTGATTTAATGTATCTTTTATGCATTATTTAAAAAAAATATTAGCATTGTACACTTCTTCTCTATATTCTCCATAAGTGTGGAAACATACTCCTCCGTTCGCGCAAATTTCGTAAAAAGGGACACAAAGTTTTTGCTTCATGTATTAATATATAGATTACTGTAATCGCGTCGGAACATTGAACCATTGCGTTTTTTTTTTTTTTTTTTATTGCTTAGATGGCTGGACGGGCTCACAGCCCACCTGTTGTTAAGTGGTTACTGGAGCCCATAGACATCTACAACGTAAATGCGCCACCCACCTTTGAGATATAAGTTCTAAGGTCTCAATATAGTTACAACGGCTACCCCACCCTTCAAACCGAAACGCATTACTGCTTCACGGCAGAAATAGGCAGGTGTGTAGCATTTCCTTGTCTGTTTATTAATCGGTTCTTGATTTTTTTAGCAGTGCTCGCTATGTGTGTGCGTAGTATTCAATTATCAAACTAAAACATAAGTCGTTCGCGATCACAAACATTGTAGTGAAAAAAGTATTCAGCATTGGAATGCAATTCTTGTTATATTTTAAGGAATGCACAATAAAAACCCTGTGTCATCTCTAACTAGGTTTATAGTCTGTGTATTCACCCCCGATCACCCTCTTCGGCCAACGTATACCCTGGGCCAGGAACGTCAAGTTCTTGGGAGTCACCCTGGATGCATCCATGACATTCCGCCCGCATATAAAAACAGTCCGCGACCGTGCCGCATTTATTCTCGGCAGACTCTATTCCATGATCTGTAAGCGGAGGGACGTTGACCTACACGACGACCTGGGCCTCAAATCAATCCGGAAATACATGAAGTCAGCGTCAGAACGGTACTTCGATAAGGCTATGCGTCATGATAATCGCTTATCGTTGCCGCCGCTGACTACTCCCCGAATCCTGATCATGCAGGAGCCAGTCACCATCGACGCCCTAGACACGTTCTTACGGATCCATCAGATCTAATAACCTTTACATTAGACGCCTTCAGCTCTAACACTAGGAGCAGGCTTAGGGACCCCGGTAACCGTACTCGTCGAACTCGACAAAGAGGTCGACGTGCAACCTAACTCATGCATCAGCCCGCTGAGTTTCTCGCCAGATCTTCTCAGCGGGCCGCGATTCCGATCCGGCAGTAGATTCGTTTGCGAAGCAATTGCTCTTGAGTTGTTAGGTCTCCTTCGGAGGTGCTCGGGCAGTTGTTAGTAAACCCACCCCTCCTGGCTGAGCATTTGCTCGCCCACCTGTTCTGGTGAAGGCCTTCGGGCCACCAGTAATCTTCCAATCATAAAAAAGTCTGTGTATTCTCTCCAAAAGAAACTAAGTGGACTTTTTGGCGGGAACGCGAGGAGTGAAGTTGTGTGATTTGTTTTATTTTGTTTATTTAGTGTTGCTTCAGATTTAAATGTATAATAACAGTGGTTTATTAGCTTCATTATATAGCTATTAGCCATTCATAGGTCATTTCATTTCATTTCACTTCATCTTAACATTTTTTATAAAAATAAGAATATAAATTAAAATAAGACACGATCCTAAAGGTCTTAGTTACCAGCTCATAAAACCCCTTAAAAAAAAGAGACTAAGCTCGCGTTCCCTCCAAAAGATTTTGACCCACTGCCTTCTAGTTAATCTTTTAGCCCTATATTTTTCGAATGCCTACAGTAAATACGATTCTTCGAATAGAACAAAAAATGTACCTTATTATTAAAAAGCTGTTAATAAAATCTTAAGTAATATTTAACGAACTCATGTTAGACCGCTAAAATATGTATCAAACTAGTTAGTAAAATGATCTCTTTTAATAACTCCAAGGTCGTGAATGAAATAAAAATGTAATCAAATACATTAATCAATTTTATAACATCTGTTATGTTTCGAATTTGATCCACTTTTGAGGATTAATTACAGCAATTAATATTAATGGAAAAAAACACTGATTATCTGTGTCTCGTGCTTGTGATAATTACGATTTATTGGTAAGTACCTATTATAGAATGTGCGATCAACGATATTGACTATTTATCCATTACTAGCTGACCCGGCAGACTTCGTAGTGTCTCAGTCGACAAATAAAAGACCTAAACTTTTGTGTAAATTAAACTTAAAACAAACAAAAGGAATCCGTCTGGCGGGGGACACATCAAAGCAAAAAAACAAAGTTGTTATTTTCATTTAATTCCGAGCATTTTCATATTTATCTACCTTTTAAACCTTCTCTGAACTTCCACAAATAATTCAAGACCAAAATTAGCCAAATCGATCCAGCCGTTCTCTAGTTTAGCGAGACTAACGAACAGCAATTCATTTTTATATATATATAGATGATGTATGTTTCAATTTGTTACTGGATCAAAAAACGGAAGCCAATTGTTAATTTATTATTAAGTTTGTTTGCAACCGTGAAAAGTTAGCTGAAGTTTGTAAAGCCCTCTGATGAGATACTGATAACAACTCTAATGATTTAAGAAATTATTTATTGATAAGCTAACTGATCGATTGATAAGATACAAATGATCTTATGCGAGTGCCCGACGCCTTGCTCATATGCCCTTGCTCATGGCGGTACATAAAGTGACTCGAAAATGAATGACTTCAATGTAAAATATAATGTGCGCGCTTGCTCGTACACTGCAGACCATAGACATTAACAGGAAGCCATGAGATATGAAAATGAAACCTAAATTGTATTGCGAATCAGCTTAATCCTGTAAGTAGTATTATTAGGTCCAATAATATAGATTTATATTATATATTTATTTATAACTTTATATACTAGACAGTATAAAGGCGGACTTAATGCCAGATTTCGTGGTTATCAATGCGCTTGTATGGCCAAAATCTAAAACGTCGAATATGACGCTGCTTTTGTCAAAGTTATAAGTGAAATAACGTGCTACGCGGTTTCAGTCGCGTTCACTAATTCAGTAAGATTTTTTTTTCCCTATCTATGCTGATAGCTTTGAGAGGCTATTAATTCAGCTTCTCCTTGAAGTGTAGGTGAGCTCACGGGGATCAAACCGGGAGTGTTGCTAATATTGGCCCTAGCAAGAGCAGTGCTTCGCAGAATCTACCACCGGATCGGAAACGCAACCCACTGAGAAGATCCGGCGAGAAACTCAAGGCTGTGTCTATGGGTTAATTCGCTCGGAGGACGGTGACCGGAAAATAAGATGGAACATATTTGCACATATAAATGGCTTGTGCCTACTGAGTTACAAGCGCTAATCCGCAGCTCTGTTACTTATGTAGTTTCCGATAGCTAATCTTTAATTACCTTCAGAATTTTAAGTCCATTAGGCCGACGCCAGCTAAAGGTCACGGTCGTCGAATGATACACAATAGAGTCTAAACTCAATTATCGATAACAAGCGTTACCGAGATAATGTCATGTTGTGACCGATCTGTAATGACATATTGTTAAGGTAGTAATGTATTCTGAGTAACTGAGTTTTGGATGTTGAAAGCAAATGGCATTTCGTCGCCGTCAAACCGAAATCTGCTATGTGCAAAAACTCTATTTTGAATTATTACTGGTGGTAGGACCTCTTGTGAGTCCGCACGGGTAGGTACCACCACCCTACCTATTTCTGCCGTAAAGCAGTAATGCGTTTCGATTTGAAGGGTGGGGCAGCCGTTGTAACGATACTGAGACCTTAGAACTTATATCTCAAGGTGGGTGGCGCATTTACTTTCTAGATGTCTATGGGCTCCAGTAACCACTTAACACCAGGTGGGCTGTGAGCTCGTCCACTCATCTAAGCAATAAAAAAATAAAAAGAATAATTAACGAGTAAAAACATTTTCGTATAAAATTTTATATGAAAGTGAATTTTTAAGAACTATATCAAATGAAAGCTATAGATAAATATTAAAGCTATAGACACATAACAGTTTTTTTATACGGTAGATAGGGCTGTGAGCTATACGAAAAGCTCAAAAAGTAAAAATCTCAAAAAGTGCACATAGCAGATTTGGGTTTAATAACGACGATTTGTTGCTTTAAAAAAAACAAATAGAGTATGAGTCTTTACAGCTAGCTCTATTGTATACCCCGCGATACAGCATCGAAGTCTTAAATAACTTGACGTAATCACTAATCTGTTTTTGAAACCGAATCGCGCTATAGGATTGCAAGGGAAGTAGATAGGACGATGACAATTAACACATCATGGTCGGCTAAAAGTTCTTGGTTACTATGTCCATCTACTTGCCTGAATACAATTTTTTACCTACCTTTGCTGATAGCCTTGAGAGGCTATTTTAGCTTTCACCCGAACGTGTAGGTGAGCTCACGGGGCTCAAACCGGGAGTGTTGCTAACACTGGCCCTGGCAAGAGCAGTGCTTCGCAGAATTTACCACTGGGTCGGAATCGCAACCCACTGTCAAGATCCGGCGAGAAACTCAGTGGGCTGTATCTATGGGTTAATTTACTCGTCGAGCCCTTCCGGGGTTCCGCCGGTTTCGGCGAAGACGGTGACCGGGACAATATTGACGATTCCTGGTCGGAGACAGAATTTTTTTTTAAAGCACGTATTCATAGTGCCTATAGTGCAGGACCAAAAAAAACCATGCTATCTCTGAGGTTTTCGTATTGGCAAAAGTTTGTTATTTTTTTTTAATTTTTTTTTTATTGCCCTTGTATACTTACGAAGCTTCACTAATAAACCTTCCTTTAATGCAATTCTAAATCCAATAGATTACAAAATACAATCACAACTAAAGGACCTAAAAAAAACACATTTAACATTACATTATTCTTGCACAATCTGGCGAAAGTGTGTACGCGTTGCAAATATCAAACAATCTTATGAATAGCCAAAAATAGCGCGAATTAAATACTATGTGTTGCCAGTCCACTCTAGTAATAGATGTGGCAACTTTACCTTTGAATTTATTTCTTGTATTCAAAAAATAATTGTATTGACGCTCACTGCATTACAGTATATAATATGTATAATACACACATGACCTGCGGTCTTGTGTGAGCTATGTCGAAAATAATAATTATTATTTAATCTCTCATATGATACCAAATTTACGCGCTGGTAATGGCTGGTAACAATAATACCGTCAACTTATTCACTGCCGGGCTGTTGTCACTTTGTGTGTGTTGATATTTTATTTATTGTTCAGATAAATTGGAAGAAGTCATGTAAATACAGGATGTACTGGAGGGAACACTGCTAGTTGTGATAAATTCTAACGCCACAGTGAAATTAGTACAGATGTTTCATGCAATTCACAGTTGCCGTACAATATCTGACAATGTACAGTTTCTATGGTTGAGTTGATAGTCCAAGTGGTCCAAGCATGACCAGTAACTTTATTTATTTATTTTTTATAGGCCGTGTAGGCAGATGAGCATACAGCCCAACTGATGGTGAGTAGTTACCGGAGCCCATAGACATCTACAACGTAAATGCCGCCTGCCTTACTGGTGGTAGGACCTCTTGTGAGTCCGCGCAGATAGGTACCACCGCCCTGCCTATTTCTGCCGTGAAGCAGTAATGCGTTTCGATTTGAAGGGTAGGGCAGCCGTTGTAACTATACTGAGATCTTAGAACTTATATCTCATGGTGGGTGGCGCATTTACGTTGTAGATGTCTATGGGCTCCAGTAACCACTTAACACCAGGTGGGCTGTGAGCTCGTCCACCCATCTCAGCAATAANCCGCCCTGCCTATTTCTGCCGTGAAGCAGTAATGCGTTTCGATTTGAAGGGTAGGGCAGCCGTTGTAACTATACTGAGATCTTAGAACTTATATCTCATGGTGGGTGGCGCATTTACGTTGTAGATGTCTATGGGCTCCAGTAACCACTTAACACCAGGTGGGCTGTGAGCTCGTCCACCCATCTCAGCAATAAAAAATAAAAAAACCACCTTGAGATATGAGTTCTAAGGTTTACAGTACAACGGCTGCCCCACCCTTCAAACCGAAACGCATTACTGCTTCACAGCAGAAATAGGCAGGGTAGTGCTACCTACCCGCGCGGACTCACAAGACGTCCTACCACTAGTTAAAGTGTCTACTGCTTAAAATATCATCATACAAATTATATCTCACATTAAATTAAAAAAATAGTATTTTTAATTACATACATTCACACGTCAACAATAATTATATATACGGTCCCATGACATTAAAGTTTGTGGTTGAACAGGGTCACATATTTATCACACGCTCTCCTTGGATACAAGTTTGATGTAATAATGTATGGGCATAAGCGTGAAAATAGCATCATAGAAACAGGTGGAAATTTATTATCATGGGCTTAGTTAGGATTAGGAAAAAAATTTATTAAATTTTAATAAGCAAAACCTAAAGTTTTTAAAAGTGTCTCCCAATGGCAATACATATACGGAGATAAAAGTCATATAGTTGATCAACTAACGCTTCTGACTGTACCGATAAGAGTTTCTTGGTATTGTTATTGGTATTCGGAATCTGTTTCTCTCGTCTCGAACGTGTTTCCTGTGATTAGCCCAAGATAAACATCTTAGTTTGAGTTAATTGAATGTCATATTATGTGATTTCATTTATAATACACCGCTTCGGAGGGCTGTTACAGAATTAGACGCCACGCAACGCGAACATTTTTATTTTCTCACTAGCTGACTCGGCAGGCTTCGTAGTGCCTCAATCGATAAATAAAAGACCTAAGCTTTTGTATAAAATAAGCTTAAAACTTAAAACAAACAAAAGGAATCCGTCCGACGGGGGACACATTAAAGGAAAAACTATATTATTATTTTTGTTTAATTCCGAGCATATTTATCTACCTTTTAAACCTTCTCTAGACTACTCTACAAATAATTCAAGACCAAAATTAACCAAAACGGTCCAGCCGTTCTCGAGTTTTAGTGAGACTAACGAACAGCAATTCATTTTTATATATATAGATAGATTTAAGTAAGAAACAAAGAAACATTAAAGCGAAATTCGTCGCATACATTTCGCACATGAAAATAATGTCACTTTCGAAGTTAATGCGTTAAATCTCATGTCGTAATCGTTAAAAGGCGTGCTTATAGCGACATGGTGCAGATCTCGCAGACGTTAAACTATGAATTGTCAAAAGAAATACTGTGTGACGTCACTTCCTATTAAACTTGTAATGTTTCAACGCACTTTCACTGTTTATTTGACATTGTTATGCGCGCGCGCGTAACTAGTGTCGCCATGATTTAATAACTTCGGTTTTTTTTTTTGAAACTCCTTTTAATAGATGACCAGATCAAGTTGATTTATGTAACGGCATAATTAATTCAAGGTAATTTTCACTCACTTCAAGACATTCGTTTATGTTAGAAAATTCATTTAATAACATATCGGTTTTTTATTTGAGACCAGGTTAAGTTGATTTATGTAAAGTCACAATTCATCGTAATTTTCCTTCGCTTCAAGAACTTCTTTTAATTTAGAAAATTCATAAGAATGTGTCAAAGACTCATGACGAACAATAATTTTATTATTTCGTCTTAATATACTGAATAGGAGAAAATGAGGAAAACGTGATTTAAATTTTAGTTAGGATTGCTGCTAAGGCATAGTTTTTAATTCTTATATGTTTTTAAAATTAATTTTATGGATAATGCAATTTAATCCCGAGTCCGTCAACTAGCATGGAGAAGTCCTTTGCCATTGTCCAACTGACGGATAAAACGAATTTTATTTAAGAAATGTTAAATGTAATTGTTAAATGCGATTAAGTTCCTCAATTATTTTACTTGTTCATAAAGTTCAACGTATCGATTGTGAAACAAACCCACAACCTTGCAGTCTCCTTAGACATTCCGCGACTTTATTACCAACAAGAATTCCTAATCAAATCCACAGCCGAATTAACTGTGACTCAGTCGCCAGCGCAAGACAAATTATTGTGTGTAAATAAAACAGCGAGACGTATATGGCGGGCCGCAATCTCGCGTCAATTATCCTTTTTAATTTCGCAGTGAAAATTGAACGCCTAAAATGGCAATCGAGATAATGACGCGATCGTTACTGTTAGCTAACTCTTGTTGTTCTAAGAACTAAAAGTTGTAATGTGTAAAAATACATAGTACCTATATAATTGAGAGAACGTATTACCTTGTCCGGTTGTTGATGACTTTAACAATGCCATCGATACGGATTCTAATAATACGAGCTTTAAAAAGAGAGATTAAAGAGGCGAATTAACGGTAAATACATTGAAATGTTATAACAAGTTGTCACCGTGAGTAATTTGGTTTTTTTTTAATGCTTATATGGGTGGACGAGCTCACAGCCCACCTGGTGTTAAGTGGTTACTGGAGCCCATAGACATTCACAACGTAAATGGGCCACCGACCTCGAGATATAAGTTCTAAGGTTTCAGTATAGTTACAACGGCTGCCCCACCCTTCAAACCGAAACGCATTACTGCTTCACGGCAGAAATAGGCAGGGTGGTGGTACCCACCCGCGCGGACTCACAAGAGGACCTACCACCAGTAATATTGTAGAATGTAATTAAAGCAACCTCTACGTTGGAGGAAACCAAAGAATATTATGCAGGGTTGAAGACTGAGGAGCCAATGCTAACTACATACATATTCCAAGCAACGGAGCAAAGAAAAGCCGCCATCGCTCAAAACATATCTTGTCGGATCCCCGGGATCCACTCCTGCTTTTAGCTCGTCGAAGTCGACTCTGCGAACTAGCCCATAGACGCAATCCATTGAGTGTTTCGCCGAATCTTCTCAGTGGGTCGCGATTCCGACCCGGTAGTAGATTCAGCATTGCTATTGTTAGTGTTAACAATTCTCTCAGGTCGAGCATGGGCTAGGTGAACTGGTGGGTCTAGGTGGGACTGGTGGGTTATCATGGGACCTCACCCACAAGTCCGCGCGAAGTTGGAATTGCCCCTTAGGCTACCAACGATTAGGTAGGGGAAAAAAACACTAAGGAGGTCGTGTTAGTATGTCGCGTAAGATAATACGTGCGATAATTTATTTGTTTATTTTTACAATGTAACTTCGGTTGACTGACATACAGTTATCTCCAACTATGAATAACGTAATGTATTCGACACGTCGGAAACAATATATTGACAATACAGCTACAGCTTAAAGCCGTAAAATTAGCTCCAATTATATCTAAGTATCGAGAAAAACAAAGGGAACACTGTAATGTATCACTGTTTGTTTGCAGAAATACATTATTAAAGTCATAATCAAATAAGTGTGATTAACCCAAAACTAGTGGTCCCTCAGTAGCCGGAATTCGACTATAATTAATTGAAATTATAAATTTGAACATTATTATGGTTCTATTGTCCAAGACTATACTTTTTTGATAACAGATTTCGTCAAGGCTACACTTTACACAAACAATATTAAAGATATACAATATCATCTATTCTTAATTTGGCCATAGACTTTAACGATAAATAAAAGAGTATATAATATGATATAGGCGTGTGTGTGTCAAATACAGGGTAGCGTGTGTAATGCTTTTTTATCGATTTAATGTATTTTTATGCATAATTTAAAAGAAAAGGTAGCATTCTCTATATTCTTTATAAGTGTGGGAAATTTCATACTCCTCCGACGGTGCAATTTTCGTAAAAAGCGATACAAAGTTTTTGCTTCACGTATTAATATATAGATTACCAAGGGAATATTGCCGCCGCTCACGATTATGAGATGCAAGTCTAGATTCTTTGTTCTACAAGTGCCTTTCCGATGGGAATAATTTTAATATAGCTTTTTTTTATTGCTTAGATGGGTGGACGAGCTCACAACTCACCTGGTGTTAAGTGGTTACTGGAGTCCATAGATATCTACAACGTAAATGCGCCACCCAACTTAGGATATAAATACTAAGATCTCAGTATAGTTACAACGGCATCCCAACGGCTAGCTTCCCAACTCCTGATTACACGTCATCACTCTTAAATTTAAGGAACTCATCTTTGTATATGTAACACATATATTCTAGATTACTCCTGTTAAAAGAAAAGCCTTGTCACATACCAGCGCAGTGGCCTTGTAGTCATTAGTTTATGGATAGTAAAGACATTTGATTCATATAACAATTTCTTAACACGTTCAATTGATACTCGTGAAATGTAACAAGCATTGCGCCATGGTCGCCCTACACACCACTAGTTTGCAATTGAGCCCGTGATCGGGACAAGTTTTGTAATTATACCGCGCTATTAGCTACTTTAAATAATCGTTTTCGATAATTTCTCGTTATTCAGGCAATATAGGCGATAATGAATTAAAATAGACCAGAGTCGTGCGTTTTCTAAATGAATTTATAAGTCTTTCTTATAGTTGTGTAGGTTTACCAATCAATTTCCCTGCTTAATTGTTGGTGACTTTAGGGGTACGTGACCAGCTTAAAGTGGTATCTGTCTGGTAGATATTAACAAGGGACCGCAGATCCAGAAGTTTACAGATTTTAATGTTTTTAAATGTATTACTCTTTTTGCATTAATAATTTTATTAAACGCGTTTCCGTATTGACTACCTGTGTTGTTAATTATACAAAGTATTAATAGTCGTAATGTGAGAGTAATCTAAATGAAGAAAAAAGAAAAACAAATTACTGAGCATACTTCTTAAAACTTATCTTGATTTAGTTTTACCTTGATTCATCCACTGAGTTTCTCGCCGGATCTTCTCAGTGGGTCTCGTTTCTGATATGGTGAATTCTGCGAAGCACTGCTCTTGCTAGGAAAAGTGTTAGCAAATTCTCACGGGTGAGCCAGCAAGCTCCCTACCTAGCTACTAGCTAATACCCTATCCGTCCGAGCGTAGCTGGAATATCCTCTTAGACTAGGTACTCTAGCAGTCCGGAAAATAAACGTGTGAGTATTATAATTGACGTTCACGTTATGGCGAATCAGTTTTAAATCGTGTTTCATTAGTAATTACTGAAATCGATCGAATACGATTATCGATTATTATACGAAATATATCGATTTTTTGGAACTACTACACGCACGGCGCCGCGCCGGCGCTGCAGCAGAGAACTATCCTGGACTGCCAACAACAAATGTCCATCGACAGTTGGACGCATGATTTAGAACTTCTTCTTTTTCTTCGTCGCTTTCTGCATTGCTGAAGGTCGTGTCCCTGAAACTTGACCGTTGCCTGTCTCGTGAGCTGTTTCCGTCTCGTCCGGTCCTCAGCTGCTCGAATGGCGGTTGCGACTGGCAACCCAGTTAGAGCGGTTACTTGATCACACCAATGGCTAGGTAATCGGCCGCGGGGTCTCTTTCCTTCTACTTTGCCTTACACACATCGATTATATCGATATTATTCATGTTACCTTTTATGATTTGACGGTAAAGTAAGACATAGAATCATGCTTTGGTAGGCAGCGGCTTGGCTCTGCCTCTAGCATTGCTTAAGTCTATGGGCGACGGTGACCATTCACTATTAGGTTGGCCGTAGACGAGCGTCTACCTACAAGGACAATAAAAAAAAGCATGCTCACCGTCTGGTGTAGTGGTAAGTGACATGGTCACTACACAAGGGGATCGCGGGTTCGAATCCCGCCAAGGGAAGATATTTATATGTTAAATATAAAATGTCTTTTCCAGGGTTATGGGTGTATATTAAATATATGTATGTTTATAATAAAAATCTTGCATTTATTTCCGTCATCTGGTACCTGTAACACAAGTTCTTTACGAACTTATCACGGGACCAGTTAACGTGGCGTGATTGTTAGTAAATATTTAATATTTATATCTACCGCCCGTGTTTCTTTAGAGCTTCCTGCCTTACTTGTTTGAATAGATTAGAGCTAACCACAACGTCTCTTCCTCTGTACTTCTGGTAGCGATTGACGTAACCATAATTCGTATGCTAATGCTCGGATGTCAAGGTTGCGAGGTCATTACCTTAGGTCGTTCACACATTATCGACGTAGGATATTCAAGAAAACTTCAGGGTTTTTTTATTTATCAGAAATCGTACGTAGTTCGTATCGTATGTCTTAAATGATTTCTAGACAATTATTTTTATTCCAATTTACTTAAAAAGATCGAATATGTATCTATGGATTTATTTTTATAAATATATATTTAACTGCTTTACCGTTAAGTAAACTAGCTTACGACCCGATCTTTTTGTAGGTTTTTCAAGGGCCTAGAAAGACATTCCAACCTGAAAGGCGTCATTCACCTTGAGATATTGAAGTCCTAATTATAGTGTATAACAGTTGTCGTATCCCTTGTTATGGGTTTAAGGCTTTCTATTTATCTCTGCCACAATGTAAAACTCGAACAGCTCAGCGGTAGCCGGAACCCAGAAAGGATTATCACATAAATGCCACCGTATCTAAATGAGGTGAAGACTTCAATGTATTTATTTAATGTTACACTGTTAATGACATGTCTGTCTAACCGATTGTATAGTCTACCGATATGAAAACGACAATAAAGGTTTCGCAAAAGATCTTTAAAATTAAAACAAATGTTAAGGAATTTATGTTCTTTATAAATTACTAGCTGTACCCGTCCACTTCGCTGGGCATTTAAAATTAACATTATTATTTCTCATTCTCACAAAGGTTCTCATCATTAACGCCCCCGCAACTGGTGTAGGGAGTCCAACATTCATATAAATATTAGTCTATCCATTAAGTACATGTATTTTCTACATACTAAGTTTCAAGTCAATCGGATGCATGGTTCAGTATCTATAACGGAACATCCGTAAAAACCACTGTAGATTTATATATTAGTTTAGATTTAGATATAACGATTTTTCGGCCGGCTTATTCGGCCTTTTTCTATGCCATGTAGTTCCGGTTGCAAAATTAACGAAACAAAATTTAATTTATAATAATGAGTTTTACAAACGAATATAGACGTGTTGAGCACCATTTCGCTATCAATTAATCATACATAGTTGTTGATTTAATTAGGAGAATAGAAATAATAATTAGAGCGCGAATCTTTACGAGCAAAAAGACCTCGAGTATTTTTCAAAATACGAGATAAAACATCTGATATTGTACTTTCAAACAATTTGACTTTCAAAACGGTTTTTTTTGTTAAGTCGAAACCTAATAAATATCCCAATAAGCACCACGAAATGACAACCTCTTCCTTATCTTATCTTATCTTGTACATATATAATCTGAATCTCGGAAACTGCTCCAACGATTTTCATAAAATTTAGTATACAGGGGATTTCGGGGGCGATAAATCGATCTAGCTACGATTTATTTTCAGAAAATGTTGTTTTATTCGTGTTTTCAATAATCAACTCTTCCCGACATCTATTGGCGAATCATGACTATTTTTTTTAATTGAGGGCAACTAACCAAGATGGCGTTATAAAAAAAAAAAAACAGAGCAAAGCTCGGTCATTATCTAGTTTTGGTTTTAAATCTATAATTTCACATGATATATTAAAAAGTAAAGTTTGTATGTCTGGATGTTTGTTGTGTTTGCGCATCATCATCCACTTTCCTTAAAACATTGTACAGTTGTCATTGGAAATGATTTTATCTTAGTACCATTAACGTAGTAGCGAGTAGATTTAAAATATCCAAATTTTTAATACATTTAGCAATGGTTACAACGAAATATGCCCGGTATTCTAAAGTTAAATGTAAACGAATAAAACTAACAATAGCCATCACTCTCTTACAGGTGCTCTGCGTATTGCTGGCGACAGGGATAGCCGTTGGCGCTCGATCCAGGCCTCGTTTGCAGCAGGTGGAGGACTCTTACGATTACGAGAACCAGGCCCAGGATAGCAGAGCTGGAGGACAGGTATACTACTTTAAAACAAGATTTTAACGCATATTTTTAAGACGCTTTTACTTTTTTTTATTGCTTATTTATTATGCGAAGATATAAAATTATTGTAGCATCATCAGTCCTTAATGCAGGTGCAAATTCTTAAGTCATACTGTCGTTTAGAAATCGATGAAAATGACATTCAAAGATTTCGTTGAGAGCAAAAAAACATACTATACATACATACCAGGCTAGTAATTTTACTGGTGGTAGGACTTCTTGAGAGTCCGCGCGGGTGGGTACCACCACCCTGCTTATTTCTGCCGTGAAGCAGTAATGGCTTTCGGTTTGAAGGGTGGGGCAGCCGTTGTAACTATACTTGAGATCTTAGAACTTATATCTCAAGGTGGGTGGCGCATTTACGTCGTAGATGTCTATGGGCTCCAGTAACCACTTAACACCGGGTGGGCTGTGAGCTCGTCCACCCATCTAAGCAATAAAAAAAAAACAGCAATATATTTAGGTATTGTTTTTGGTGCGATTTAGATTTTACTCAGCAACTTCGCTCGCCAGTGCTAGCCATAATAAACTGCTTTTCTACATGCCTTCTAAAACATTATCTGTCGTATTTCAGGTGTACCAGCTCGTTTCGGCTGACCAATACGACTCCATATATAGACAGAATGACCGTCAAGATGAGGAGTATGAGCAGAGACCAGTTCAGCGGCTGCCGTCCCGGCAGAAGCTTCAGCCCCAACCACAGCAGGAGGGGCCCAAGCAGCCTCCAGTGCAGACCATTAGAAACTATAACAAGGTACGTTAAACAAGAGTGCCCTTGGACTCCCGAAGTTGATGGTACAGTCCATTCGAAGTCCACCTCTCTGTTTTATTTTAAGATTCAAATTAGCTTACCTTCAAAATGAAAACCAATAACTATCAATCGTAATCTAATAGTATAATGTCCTTTTTCGTGAAAATTTTTGGTGAGCATATCTAAATTTTGTGTAGAAATACTAGTGTTTGCCTTCAATATTTGGAACCTGTTCATATCATTCGATACGAATATACTGGGCCGACGACCGTAGATGCCTCCCAAAGTATATTGTGATTTAGGAGATAAGTTTGTTTGTAATACTAAACATAATATTAAATCATTTCAGGTGAACGATGATGGAAGCTTTACATTCGGTTACGAGGCTGCGGATGGGTCCTTCAAGGAGGAGACCAGAGGCACCGACTGTGTCGTACGCGGAAAGTACGGCTACATTGATCCCGACGGCAACAAACGGGAGTTCACCTACGTCTCTGGTAACCCTTGCGACCCTAACAAGCCAAACGAAGAGGATGAACCCGAAGCTCCAGCACCTGACTCCGCCGAGCGCGACGACGGAGTACCGAACTACCCCACGAGAGTGGCCCCCAGGCCAACAACCCCACGACCCCCCACGACGTTCTTCCAGAACGATTTCAGAGATGCCGACGAAGATGAAGATGATGAGCCCGTGCAGGCCATCCAGCCGGTCAGGCAGAGAGTGGTTCAGCGCCCTGCTTTAAGACGCCCCGCTTACCAGCCACAGCCCATCGCTATCACACCACGCCCACTGCCAGTTACTACAGCCCGCGCTCTACCTCCCGCGACCACCTTCAGACCGCAACTGCTTCAAATTACGGCTAAGCCTCAGATACAGTATAGTCCAGAGCCAAACTACTCGCCCTCTCCTTCGCCAATAGCAACCACTGCAAGACCCGGACCAGGACAAATTGATTTCGCAGCTGAGTTCGCTAAATTCCATCGAGAAAATCAACTGCAAGGAAGCACGAGCGCTACGGCTGCTAGTCCCACTAAAGCAACAGCTGCATCTCCTTCGCCAAGCGGAAATCCTTTGTATTCCACTGAACTGGTCTACGATCCATCAAGCGGCCAATATAATACACAGCTGTTCCAGACCTTGCCTCAGACTAAAGGAGAGTTGAACTTGAACCAGAGGTTACAGCCATTTGTCGCTCAACAGCAATCTCAGCCACGACCATTCGTACCGTCACCACAGATACCTGCCGTGCCCTCCTCACCAGCTTCTAGTGCACCTCTTTACAGACAACAGCTCCAAAATCCTCAAGAAGTATATCAGAGACAACAAGCCGAACAGCAGTTCCAGAACTCGCAGCAATTGTTCGCACAACAGCAACAGCTGCAGCAAAGTCAGTTGCAGAGGGACCGGGCTGCGGCTAGAGCGCAGGCCCAGCGCCTCGCCGCCCAGGGCCAAGCCGCGCCAGCACCTCAGAGAGCCTCACCCGCCCCTCAGTACTACTACGTGGCTCCTCGCGGAGGAGAGTCCGTATCTTCAGGCCAGATCGACGCTTTCCTTAGAGGACACGGCATCCAGTTCTAACTTTAGTGTAATTTAGATGTAAATAATTATGTTTGCGACCGTTGTCTCGAAGGCCATAAGCACAAGTCGCAGAGAGACCGGTCGTGCTGTATAGTCGAGCGCGCAAGTGTTATCTAGTTGGCGGGTGGACAGTGACGCTGACGGCCGCTGTTGTACATAATAAGTTGTGTCCGTGTAATCAGTACCTTAACGTAATTCTAGAAAATAGTTTTATAAGTTAATAAAATTGAATGATTTTTGTGCGTGTCAGTCCTAAGACGATTTTGTAAAAACTTATATATGGTATGTAATTTTTGTGTTTAAACAATAAATTATCTTTTTACATAGGGTGTTCTTTTCATTTACGCTAATATTTATACGCTAATATCACGGATAATATCAGTCTGTTTAACTGGAACTGAGAAAGTCGACCTTGATTTTGAGACCCTGAGTGGTGAGATATATGCCGACCCACACATATAGCCCATCAAAGCATGAGCGGAAACCTAAAGATATTTTTCAGCCCATTACTTATCTACTTCTTTCGGGAAGAAATAATACGTTCTAACTTGAAAGGGTGCCTTGTGTATATTGATTGATTGGGATTTTAACATCTTGCAGTAGGTAGCGGCTGGATAGACAGAGGCTTGAGGCAAAGCCCCTGGAATTGCTGACGTCCATCAGAGCCGGTAACCACTACCCATTAGGTGGGCTATATTTTTTTTTTATTGCCTTTGTAGGCAGACGAGCATGCGGCCCACCTGATGGTAAGTGGTAACCGTCGCTCATGGACGTCAGCATTGCCAGGGGCAGAGCCAAGCCGCTGCCTACCATAAAGTACTCTCCGCAAGCCTCGTTTGAAGAAGGACATGTCATAGCGCTCGGAAAACACCGTGGAGGGGAGTTCATTCCAAAGCCGGATGGTGCGTGGCAAAAAAGATCTTTGGAAACGCACTGTCGATGAACGCAGCGGTTCCAGATAATATGGATGAACTCTGCTCCGATGGCGGGAGGTGCGATGATATGCTCGTCTGCCTACAAGGGCAATAAACAAACTAGGTTTCTTTTCAGAACAAATCCGTATACTATATATTAAATATTCATGCCTCATATTCAAAGCTCGTTAGTTCTCTTGTATCACGGGTATCGAAAACACAAGTACTAAGACAAGATTTTCGCAAAAACTTTTTTTTTTTAAATAAATTCAGCACAATGGAATCCGTCTGGTTTTTTGTTAATAGTGGCATTTCTGTTGACTTGAAGATCTTTTTAGGGTCACCATAGCAACCAGATTACCAGGGAGCCCTAGTAGCTCTAGAGCAGATGCTGGAGTGCACTAATGATATGGCTAAGGTAACACATCTCTTTCTCGAGCTCGACGAGTATGGTGATATCTTGGTTGCTGCAGTTTTCAGTATTAGTGACGTCCAATAGCACCGAGAAGGTCGGGTGGAACTGTCAGGCTGTTGGCTGTTGTCTGAGCCAGGTCTGGCTGTAGTCAGCGGTGGCGTCGATGAGGGGCTCAGACTGTTTTTGTTAATCGCATGAAGAAAGATTCCGAAATTATCTTCATATACCTACGGATAATTTTGAGTACTAGATTTTTTTTATTGCTTAGGACGTTCTCACGGCCCATTTGCTGTTAAGTGGTTACCGGAGTCCATAGACATCTACAACGTAAATGCCACTGCTTGAGAGATGAGTTCTAAGGTCTCTCAGTTTTAACAGTAAAATGGCTGCCCCACCCTTCAAACCGAAACGCATTACCGCTTCACGGCAGGAATAAGCAGGGTGGCGGTACCTTCCCGTGTAGACTCACAAGAGATCCTACCACCAGTAAGAATGAATACCTGAAGGCAATGCAAGTTTTGTAAAATGTCTGCTATTGACTAGCAGACAGGGCTGCTTTGCTGGCCAATCTTTGATTTCACTTTGATCCGTTCGCTGTCACAACCACTGCATTCAGGATCACTTCATTAATCTGAAGATTCATCGAAATCGGTCCAGCGGCTTCGAAGTTAATAGGGAGAACATACATAGAAACAAATGTAGATTATGATTAGTTCTGTCTGATGAGAACGCGCTAATCTGTCTAAAACAGTTTGTATATTTTGTTAAATTTAATAGCAATAAATGCTTATCTATACTAATATTATAAAGAGGAAAGATTTGTTTGTTTGTTTGTTTCGAATAGGCTCCGAAACTACTGGACCGATTTGAAAAATTCTTTTTCTATTAGAAGCCGACATTGTCCCTGATGAACATAGGCTACTTTTTTTTTTATTTTTTTTTTTTCGGTTTCATGTGTGTTTTAATGTTTCCGAAGCGAAGCGAGGGCGGGTCGCTAGTTTCAAATAAAAAAGAAAAATCTTTCATAGAGAGGAATATTGCTGCTAGTTAGACAGAAAGGCTGAACGTTTTTTTTTAAACCCTCCTTGATATTATTGCTTGTAGAAAATTTTTAATAGACTATCTAGTTTCTTCAACGAATCTATAGATGTCGCTACATTATTTAAAGCCCTACTAACGACATCTACCGAAAAGTTTATGAACCTTTATCACTCCTTTTAGGCCCAACTGAAAAATGTTTGTTTTGTATTCTATTAGAATTTTCATATTATGAACTACAACCATAACACGAAAAACTGTCTTGAGCAGTTTGTTTTGTTTATAGGTTAGGATAAGGTTTGCTTTTGCTTAAAAGGTTATTCCAGCTACGCTCGGAAAAGGCTTGCCACTCACTGTATAAATTACTTCCGTTTTGTTATGATAGTTTAGTACTTTATAATCGACACTATTGTGCTTAGTGTGAGTTTTTTAACGTTCTCGATAGCGTAAAAGTTAACTCAAATTTGTGTGCAGTTGGAACGTTTGCCTATGTTCGCCAATAGGGGCGCTGTTCAAAATTAAACGGAGATTGTCGACGAGCCACCCACAGTGGTGCTGACCATTTAAAAGATTTGGAAAAATCCATATACTCGCTAAAGATAACAAATCATTTCCGCATATAATACGCGAGGTATATGAAATTTAAAAAAAAAACACATACTTCAATAGCAAAGATGGTTGAAGCTTCTATTATAACACCTTGGATTATATTGACACACCTATTACACGAAGACGAAAACCCTAATCAAAGAAAGTGTCAGATATCAAGATAGCTCCTCTTGTGAGTCTGCACAGGTAGGTACCACCGCCCTGCCTATTTCTGCCGTGAAGCAGTAATGCGTTTCGGTTTGAAGGGTGAGGCAGCCGTTGTAACTATACTTGAGAACGTAGAACTTATATTTCAAGGCGGGTGGCGCATTTACGTTGTAGATGTCTATGGACTCCAGTAATCACTTAACACCAGGTGGGCTGTGAGCTCGTCCACCCATTTAAGCAATAAAAAACAAGTGTCAGATATCAAGATGGTAGGCAGCGATTTGACTATGCCCCTGGAAGCGTTTCACGAATTCACGTTAGGTCTTCTTTGGAGACACTCAGGTAGCTGTTAGTAAATCCCACCCTTCCTGGCTGAGTCTTGGCTCGCCCACCTGTCCTGGTGAAACTGAAGAGGCCCACGGGCCATGGGTAAATCACGGATTAATAAAAAAAAAAAATATTTACCATAAGCGACAAAAACCACTCACTCACACTCGATAAAGGTAATGGAAAAAAAAATTGACTGTTAGTACCATTGATATAAAACTAAACAGTAGATAGCGTATAATCTATTTATTTATTATTGAGGGCATACTGGTGGCTGGAGGTCTTTCCAGTTTCACAAGGACAGGTGGGCGAGCAAGCGCGTATAATCCTCAGAAGTCGACGGTAACAGGTAATTAATGAAATTAATAAATGCGAGATTAAATTGTAAAAGCGGTTCTAAAAATATATATCCAGAGGTGAAAGGCTATTTGTTTTAAGCGACATTTTTTGCAACTTTACAGGAGAGTCATTTAAAGTTTGAAATTTGGAAAAAAAAAATAACGAAAAATCTTCTTGAGTTATTTGAATGGGGTAAGCTTAATTGAAGTTCAATTAAAAACATCGGACTGTTGATGCTGATACCAAATAAGGCCCACCTTTAATTACAAAGGTAAATGTCGCTTAAACCAAATAATCTTTCACCTCTCGATATAAAGCTAAGTAGTAGGTAATGAAATATTAAAAATGCATTGAGATTAGTAATACAACATACAAAGGACTATGCACGTCAAAAATCTTAAGTCACGTACAAAATTAATCTTGATTTTTCTCATGCGAATACAATAGTAGCTAACAACAATACATTAAAACTGTGATTGTTTGTATCACAGTATTAAATAGCTACTCTAATAACTTTGAGGTTTGTTGTCGGAATTTGTAAGAACTACTTTTGTTTGTTGGTAATGGGACGACTTGTGAGTCCGTACGGGTAGGTACCACCGCCCTGCCCATTTCTGCCGAGAAGCAGTAATGCGTTTCGGTTTGAAGGGTGGGGCACCCGTTGTAATGTTAAACTGAGACTTTTGGAACGGAGTTCCTTATCGCGCGTTGTGAAAGGGGCCTAGACGGAAAAAATTCTTACGAAAAGTTGTCACGACACTTTTTAGATCCGTCATTCTGACCAATCAACGTGTAGGCGCTTATCGCGTGACATTGCNCCATTTCTGCCGAGAAGCAGTAATGCGTTTCGGTTTGAAGGGTGGGGCACCCGTTGTAATGTTAAACTGAGACTTTTGGAACGGAGTTCCTTATCGCGCGTTGTGAAAGGGGCCTAGACGGAAAAAATTCTTACGAAAAGTTGTCACGACACTTTTTAGATCCGTCATTCTGACCAATCAACGTGTAGGCGCTTATCGCGTGACATTGCTCGTATCCGATTGAGTGTAGTGTAGATGAGTACAGTTTCTCGAGATAGCGTTTCAACAATAGTAATTTAGTTCATAGTATTGTTTTTTTCTTCTTCATAATGCTGTAATTTATTATTATAACTTAAAAAAAAATTACAATTCCTTCACTAATTAATCGAAAGGAACTTCGTTCCATCCGGGTGTCCCTTGACACCTCTGACATTTTTTTTTTCAGGGTGAGTTGCGGTATTTGCGTTGAGGATGTCTATTGGCTCCGGTAACTACTTAACACCGAGTGAGGACCGTGAGCTCATTCCACCCGTCTAAGCACTTCGGTTTCCTCTGCATTTTGTACCGTATGTTCCATGGAGAATACTCTGAGGATGATGGTATCATCTCAAACAATGAGATGATACCATCATCCCGTTTGTACTATCGCACCGCCCACCACCGGAGTAGAGTTCATCCATACTACCTGGAGCCACTGCGGTCATCCACAGTGCGTTTCCAGAAAATAAAAATAAACCATTTTTGCCACGTACCATCCGGCTATGGAATGAGCTCCCCCCACGGTGTTTCATGAGCGCTATGACATGTCCTTCTTGTAACGAGGCTTGTGGAGAGTATTAAACGATGGGCAGCGTCCCTGGCATTGCTGACGTCCATGAGCAACGGTAACCACTTACCATCAGGTGGGCCGTGTGCTCGTCTGACTGCACAGTCAATAAACAAAAGGACAATAAAAAAAGGTTATATTTATTAAAAAGTATGGAATCGTACATTTGACGTAAACATTCATACGATTTAAATGACCAGTAGTAGTACTGAGAGTCAAAATCGTTTTTCCCCATGAAACTGGTAAAGTATTCGAAGCGCTGAAAATTGTATGCAGTAAATTTTAAGTGAACGTCTCTCTCTCTCTCTCTCTCTCTCTCTCTCTTCCCAGCTATTTATCCCACATGGTGGTCAGCTTTCCTGACTTTACTCCTCCACTTCGCTCAGTCTTCGACATCTTCGTCAGCAACATTGCATTCTCTCTTGTCCTTCAGAACTACGCCCTCCACCTTGTCTTGGGTCCACCTCTAGGTCTCCGACCGGGGAGGTCGAGCAGTAGCGCCAAATTTCCGACGTAGTCAGGCGGCTTCCTTTTCACGTGACCATACCATCTCAGCCTACTCTCCTGCATCTTGTCGGCGATGTCCCGTACTCCTAGACGTCCACGCACGTACTCGTTGCGGATTTTATCGAGCCTAGTGACTCCGCACATCCACCTCAGCATCTTCATTTCAGCAACTTGAATGGTATGCACGTTCCTTTTGGTTGCCGCCCATGTTTCGCTGCCATACATAAGAACATTTCACTTAAATTTTAAGTGAACGTAAACAAATTAAAGTTTAACTCTGTTGACCCCAGACAGTTGGGGTGGATTAGCGGAAAAACGGTGTTAATTGGCGCGCATCTGCACTACCAGAATTGTTTAATAAATTAAAATATTTAACTGTCGTGTTTAAGTGAGTTTGTCGCGATTCACAAAAGAAAAACACGTTTTTAAATGCGTAACACAAATGTTATTTAGGTCACAAATTTATAGACAAAATGTTCAGATTATAATGGTAATGCAATAACGGTTTTTCCCCTCAGACGGAATGAAAGATCACTTTGATTAGTACAATCCCCAGTGTTTAAGTAATAACCGAAATTGTTTTAAATTCATAACGACCGTTGATAGAATGTGTTCAGTCAAGGTCACAGTGGAAAAATAAAGTGCCCGCAATTAATTTCACTACGACCTAAAAATGTGACATTGACTGCTGTGGGAACACCGGCCACTGTTTTGCATTCAAAGATATTTATTTACAAAGAAATCGAAACAATCACTATGATTACGCTGCGGACGTTTCGATTCCTGAGCAAAAATTTTTCCACAAACTACTTATATTAGTCCACGAATAACGTGTTTTACAAAACTATCTGGACAATTAAACAATTGGGATCTTACGGCATAGTTTAGACGCACAGAAAAAAGATTTTCCGTTTCAGATAATAAAATGACAAACAATGGTCGGTGGTTGCGCAAGGTTTTCGCACGGGCTTGGTAGCGAGTGGGGCGGTATTTTATATAGGGGAGTGGTGCGCGCCCGCGGAGCTGCCGTCATGCCGCTGTGGGCGCCCTAGCGAGATGATGCTCCTCCTGCTCATCGCGTGTGTCGCAGTTACAACTGCCGAAAATGCCACTAAAGATTCAACCGAACCACCTTCGAACACCACTAAAGAGATCTTGAAAGCTAGTGAAACAGCTGATGCATCAAAAGTTGAAATAGTCAAGCAAATAAGGAGACTTAACGACGACGGGTCTTATACTATTGGATATGAGGCTGACGACGGTACGTTTAAGATTGAGAGTAGGGATGTGCGCGGTAATGTGAAGGGAACTTTTGGATATATCGACAAGGATGGTGAAATCAAACGGGTGACGTACTCGTCTTCTGGGGAAAGCACTCCGATCCCGGTGACAACAACCACAACGACCACGCAAAGCTCCCCAACGATGATAGTGAGAGTGAATAAAACTGTGTCGTCGACTACAAGGAGACCACTAGCCACTGTGGTGTATCCGACTCGGAGTAGCTTCACGACTAGAGGTACCGTAATTCAATCTATACCGAGAAGGAGAGGCTCCAGTACGAGACCTCCAAACACAACCGAATCAACGACTGAGCAACAGAATCTCGAGGATACAACCAGCAGCATTTTGAATTTGTACAAACCGAAAGTCGAGGAGAACATTAGAACGAGAACACAAATATTAAAACCCATGTCAGATATACTTAAAGACGACCTGGTGACAAGGCAGACTACGACCAAATTGCCGCAAACCGTGAAGCCCGTTTATGAGCACGTAACCGAAAAGGCACCGGAGAGTGTGCTGAAGATGAACACATTTCGAAGAGAGTTACCAAGTACGACTACTAACCCTCATATGATCAACCTTCAGCAGTCAGCTGGTGATGATTCCACTGACGAATACGGAAGTCAGCTGTCACTTGGAACTATACGTCCATTGTTTACGACGACCACCCCACGACCTCGATTGGTTCCTATTCAATCAATCGTGGCAGCAAGGCAGAGAATACAGCAACGCTACCAGGATGCACCTCTGGATGACCAAGAAACAACGATAGAAGCAAGCACAGGCAGAGTCTTTGATAGTCAAGGTGTCGTGACTTCTAATCCGCTTCCAGTTGTTCATATACCAGCACAGAGAGAACCTGATGACCGCGCGTATCAGCAAACAGTATATCGAAGACCGCCAGCAGTTCAGTTCCGCACTCGGGAATATTTGCGAGATAATCCCGGAGCTGCCGTACCTATAGGTAACCAGCGGCCCTTTCTCCACTACGAATACGAGAAAGTACTGGAGCCTCAATACGATAAGGAGCCAGTCCAGACTCTTCAGAAACCAGAACCGACCGCAGCGTCATATGATACTAGACCTGTGACACGAATTGTTCCTATACCGGTTGACGAAAGAGGCGTTCCAATACCGGGGTATCAGGCAAGGTTCGCTAATGCGTATAGANTAGGTAACCAGCGGCCCTTTCTCCACTACGAATACGAGAAAGTACTGGAGCCTCAATACGATAAGGAGCCAGTCCAGACTCTTCAGAAACCAGAACCGACCGCAGCGTCATATGATACTAGACCTGTGACACGAATTGTTCCTATACCGGTTGACGAAAGAGGCGTTCCAATACCGGGGTATCAGGCAAGGTTCGCTAATGCGTATAGACCACAGCCAGCTCTCTTCCAGCCTCGGTATGAGTCCGTAGATGACATGCACAGTATTTCAGCACCGGTTAGTACACGGGACTTAAGACGTTTACTGTACATTCTTATTCTGAGGCAGAACCGATTGCAGGCGCTTGTGGACCAAATGATGCCAGGATCTGCGTACCCAATGCCGATCTACAGAGACGAATATAGATACCAAAATCGTTATCAAGATGATGGATACGATTATAGATACGATCCAAAATATAGGAACGATTACATGCAGCCCATGTATGAAAATCAATATGAGAACCATCGGTACTTGCCTAGAAGGAGGATGTATCCGCGTCCTTATGACACTGCAGGTTCAGCCTCGAACCACATTGAGGAAGTTCCGGAATTCCTGCCACCAGAAGTAAGAGAGGCATTGCTTCTGAAGATGTTGATTTTAGCTATTAGTCCGGATTTCGCGCCGACTCCTGTGCCGCCCACGGAATTGACCACTGCTGCTCCAATGAGAAAACAAGTAAGAAACGTTCAGATACTTGGAGAAGAGGGCCCTATGACTGATAAACAGAGACATTGAGGTACTATATTCATATTTATAAGATTGAATTTTTGTCCCGAAATTTTAATTGTATTTTAATTACTTTAGATATCTTTGGATGTAGGGACATGAATGTTTTAATGAAGCATGGATAGGATTACATTAATTTTATACAATTTAGATAACTTATGATCAATACTCAAAATATGTTTCTTTTTGTAAATATTTTTTTATAAAGCGCCAATGAAAGAATTTTCTACATTTTGCTTTTTATTTCGCTGTATTTGGGACTTTTCGGGTAGGGATCAACAACTTAGTGTCTCGTTTGTGTTTGACAAGTTCGACTTTGTGATGCCGCTTACCACTAGACGGGTCTTGAAATTAATCTACCCATCCAGTGCAAAAAAAACACCTAACCATTTTTTGCCCGTTTTTACTGAGAAACTAATTGTTATCATTAGATTTTCCTAAATAAAATGTATTGATATAAAATACTTAATAACTTGCTAAACTTAGCGGTTGGTTAAGTTGTCGTGTGTGTTATTGACCTCCTTGAGAATCCCTAAGGCAGGTCGTTATACTTGCCTTCAGTGGCATTTGGCAAAAAACCACACATCATCAGCCTTTATCTGCCCACTGCTGGACATAGGCCTTCCCCAATGCCTTCCACATAATGCGGTCCTCCGCCTTCCGCATCCAACGACTTCCCGCCGTGCGCACTAAGTCGTCAGTCCACCTGGTTGGAGGACGCCCCAAAAAACCACACGATCAGTCCAAATTTTTCTTGACTGGTTCTAGGCCTAAACAGAATTGCGTCTAAAATTAGCATTTATAATTACAATATATTTCGAGCTGTGATACCCAAGGTTGGCCCGCAGCGTGGGTACTGTACGGTACAACAATGGGCAGCCTTCACGGACACGATTCTTACACAAAACGATGTATAATGTAAATGATACAAGTTGCACCGTTAGAAACTACGTGAGCACCGTAAGTTTTCATTGAATCTACGAAGGACAGGTTTGCTTACGCGTGGAGTACTGTTATCACATTCATCTCTAGGCCGGGGTTCCAATGGAGCAGCTAGAAACGGGAAGCTATCATAGAACAAAATACATTTGATAGATACCTTTTTTTTATTGCTTAGATTGGTGGACGAACTCACCGCCCACCTGGTGTTAAGGGGTTACTGGAGCCCATATACATCTACAACGTAAATGGGCCACCCACTTTGAGATATAAGTTCTAAGGTCTCAGTATAGTTACAACAGCTACCCCACCCTTCAGACCGAAATGCATTATTGCTTCACGGCAGAAATAGGCGGGGTGGTGGTACCTACCCGTGCAGACTCACAAGAGGTCCTACCACCAGTAATTACGCAAATTATAATTTTACGGGCATGCAATGACTTGGGGTGGGGGTCTGTGAGCTCGTCCACCCATCTATGCATTAAAAAAAAAAACTTTACAGTGGCAACACTTCACGACTTAACGTTATTATTGAAGTTATATTCAATATAATTGACAGCTTATCCAATTTTTTAGTTTCATAAAAAAATGTATAACGTGAAATCAAAAATAGTTCTCATTAAAATATCTTTGTATCTCGAAAAGAAAAGAAAAAAAAACAAACCATCAGATGTGACTTACGTAAAGATTTGACAATGCATAACAAAACAACGCATGCAACTGTGCACAGACGTTTTTCCCATACATTCACAGAACTGGGAACGCTTCCCACGGCCCGCGACTAGTCGATAGGAAAAAAATATACGTACATATACATAAGTAAGTATTCGTCTTAGTTGTACAGAGTTGTGTAATTGTTGCCGTTTCGCAAATGATTTCAATGTGTCTCTCTACGTTGTTCGACGATTTAGATACCTACATATATGAAGTCGTCAGCGCAAAAGGGGCTAAACCCACAATTTTTTATATTCAAGCTTATAATATGTACATTGGAATTTACTTAAAACTAGCGACCCGCCCTCGCTTCGCTTCGGAACATTAAATTTTATTATTATTGATAGCTGAGTCCCGCGATATTATTGTCGTACCGCGGGTGAAGCCGCGGAGCGAAGCTAGTCTAAACAAAGTAGCCTAAGTTACTCCTTATGTCATCAGCAATCTATCAGTGAAAGTCTGTTATTTTGGTGTATGTACCGTATATATATTCATATGAATTTAGTAAAAAGCGGTTATTTCAATATTACAGACACTCCAATTTTATTTATATGTATAGATATAATAAATTTTGCTGCAAAACCTATCCATAGTTTCACCCATAGATAACAGATGGCTTTGTTATCATTATATTTGCGCGTATTGTTTTTTTGCCTCCTCAAATTAAAATTCATTAAAACTTAAACCTCATTGCTCCAAATTAACTGTTGTAAAATTAGGCCACTTTTGCGCTGAGGTCCTCATATGTATGTGTGTTACGCTGAAATTTTCCTTTGCTTCTCTCTAACTTTTAAACAATGTATCAGTTTAGTTAAATAAAAATAGGCTTAAATACCAAACTGAACTAACAATTAGTTTCATCTATTTGATACAGTTCATACTGGTCAAATTAGAGCAAGGTTGCAAAGGTAATGTATTGTCAACGGTCCTTGATGCGCGTGTAAATATTCAAGTTAATTGGACATCTTAAAGTCGATGAAAATGGCTATAATATTAAATAACTTTATAGCTGGAAACAAAATACGCGGGGTCTTCTTCTTCTTCTTATCAGCCCACAGACGTCCACTTCTGGACATAGGGCTCCCCAAGCCTTGCCACAAAGGCCGGTCCTGCGCTGTCTGCATTCAGTGGATCCCCGCGAACCTCAATAGATCGTCGGTCCATCTTGTGGGAGCCCTACCCACGTTACGTCTTCCAGTACGCGGTCGCCACTCAACAACTTTGTGGCCCCAACGGTCATCCGTTCTACGAGCAATAAATAAATAAATAAATATTTACTAACGATCACGCCACGTTAACTGGTCCCGTGCTAAGTTCGTAAAGAGCTTGTGTTACAGGTACCAGATAACAGAAATAAATGTAAGATTTTTTATTATACACATACATATATTTAATATACATCCATAACCCTGGAAAAGACCATATATTTACCATACAAATATCTTCCCTTGGCGGGATTCGAACCCGCGACCCCCTTGTGTAGTGACCATGTCACTTACCACTACACCAGACGGCCGCAATGTGGGGTCATTAGCCCCAATTAGGATTCCCTGTGTTATGGGTACTAGAGACTGATATACATATTTATATGCGTTTTAATATGTTCGTATATATAGATAACTAGCGGCCCACTCCGCTCGGGTCAACAAAGATTTCAATGATATTTGACGTTGTTTTATTTTTTTAAAATAAAATAACACTTATAATGGCATAGCTATAATAACTAGTTAGACATATGCTGTCGCGACACTTTTCGTTAATATGTGTTCTACAAAGTCGTAGTACCTACATTACTTTATTCTATCATCAACAGTTTTCGCAGGGCACGCGATGTAAAGTATATTAAAGGTATTTTATTTACATCTTGGGTTACATTATTGGAGTTTTATTAAGGATCCCTAATTTTTTTCAAAAAAGCTGATAGCCTATATCACTCGGGAATAGTGTAGCTTCCAAACAGTGACAGAATTTTTCAAATCGATTCAGTAGTTTCGGAGCCTTTTCAATGCCAACAAACAAACAAATCTTTCCTCTTTATAATATTATAATATTATAATAGTATAGATAAGCACCCGGACAAAGAGCTAACGAACCTATTCATCACACGAATGATTGCTTGATGTGGGAATCGAACCCAAGACCCTTGGCGCAACAGCCAGAGCCGCTAACTACTGCACCATCGAGTCAGTCATGTGTACAAGCCGAACTAATAAAAGGGTGTTATAAACAGGTAGAGCGGTGACCGTGTTAGAAAAATTAAAAATACCGGATTTCCTTTCGATAAAAGCTTCATTTATCTAGCTTTTTTTAAAATACAAAATTATCACACAAGCTCTCCTAGAACGAACTCAATTTAATTTCTTTAATTACAATACATTACATATTTACAACATTCCTAATAGACTAATAGGATCCGAAGGTGATGTCGTGGAGGGGCGCAGCGCCACCCTGAGGCAAAGAGTATTCTTTCAAGAGCTGGTCCAGCATGGAGTACGGCTGGCTCTTCTGCTGAGGGAACTGGTTGGCTGTGGTATAGCGTTGTTGTTGTGGCGGTGAGGGAGCGAAGTCCTGGGCTGGAGCGAAGGACTGGAACTGAGGGGCTGGTCTGAAGTCCTGCTTCGGGCGCGGTCTGGGCGCTGGCTCGGGTTCGAAGAAGTTGTTCTCTACAGGCGCCGGGGCAGCACCAGAGAAGAACGCCGGCTGTAGTTTCAGAAATGTGATTATTTATTGAGATTGTAATACATATCTTATACCTTTAAACGAGCAATTACACCAGGTGGGCTGTGAGCTCGTCCATCCATCTAAGCAATAAATAAAAATAAAAAACATTCGTAAAAACCACTGTAGATTTATATATTAGTATAGATGAATAAATGCTGGTTTCATTGAGTCGGTAAGAAAAACTTTATATTGAAGGTCAGTGCATAAACCTGTGGTCCACTATTGAAAGCATAAGCTCATTAGTACATAAGCATAAGTAATTTTTTTAGCTCCTATGGATAGATACCATAGTCCTGACTATTCATTGTACAATAAAATACTGCTATCATTTAATATCAAGTCTATTATAATGCAGGCTTCTAATCGTCTGATCCTGGTTCGTCACTTAACCAACAGACACAGCCCACTGAGTATCTCGCCGGATCTTCTCAGTGGGTCGCGTTTCCGATCCGGTGATAGATTCTGCGAAGCACGGCTCTTGCTAGGGCTCGTGTTAGCAACGTCGTCAGGTTTGAGCCCCGTGAGCTCACCTACTAGTTAAGGTTACGCTGAAATAACCTCTCAAGGCCATCAGCTTAGGTAGAAAAAAAAAAGAAGGTTCGTCTCGATATCGATCTACTAACCTTAGGTGGAGTCGGGGCAGCAGATTGTTCAGGCCGGTATTGCTGTTGTGGTTGGGGGGGCGGTCTGTACTGTTGCTGAGGTTGCGGGGCCGGTCTGTATTGTTGTTGTGGCTGGGGTTGTGGACGAGGGGCGGGAGCACGGTACTGGGGTTGTGGTTGCGGTTGGGGACGGGGTCGCGGGGGCGGTGCAGGCGCGGGTTCCTCGTAGTCATAGTCTGGTTGTGGAGCCGGGGCTCGGTACTGTGATCGACCTCCCTGATGGATCAACGTAAACAGAATCAGTTTGATTTGACAATAGATTAGGTGTAGATCTTATAAATTACGATTCATTTAATGGAAGGCAGTAGCTTCACCTTGAAATTTTTGACGTCCATAAGTGAAGGTGACTAGGCACCAGCCTCGACATTGACTTGTCTGCTCGTCAGTTTTAGAAGCCAATACTGGTGGTTGGGCCTCCTGTTCGCACGGGTAGATACCAACACCCCGCCTTTTTCTGCCGTAAAGCAGTAATACGTTTCGGTTTGAAGAGTGGGGGCAGCCGTTGTAACTAAACTGAGACCTTAGAACTCATATCTCAAGGTGGGTGGCGGTATTTACGTAGTAGATGTCTGGGCTTCAGTAACCGCTTAACACCACGTGGGCTGTGAGCGAGTTCCACAATACTGTCTACATCAGTTTTCACCTAATGTGTGAGGTCCATAAAACTGCGTTCTGCGTACCTACGTTTGCGGCAGGCTTGAACCATGCTTTTGACGAGGTTTTGGTAACCATATGCGTTGACGTGTACCATGAAGATTTCAAGCCGTTGTGGCTCTAATTCCGTTTCGGTTAGTGTAGTTAGTGTTAAACTAAACATAGCATAACGCGTCAAATGACCAGGTTTGAACCTTTGCATTGAAAATGCACGTATCATCTTTTTGCTTTTGCACATTTGAGTTCATGACTTTTTCTTACCAATTATTCTACAGCTATTAAACTTACATTTTTTTGTTTTGTTTATTTCGTGTAATACTTGTCGTGTACCGTTAACTACCTGCTCTGGTAGATATCGGCCCCAGTAAGTGTTGGTATGATTAGTGTTAAAGAGCAATACAATGTTTATGAAGCCAGAATCAGGAGTGGTTGTCTTGTCAGCTGGGGTATTTGTAGTTGGCTTGTGAAACTGAACATTGGACCCGTACCTGCGACTTCCCGGGTCTGAGTCCCTCGTCCCTGGTCGACTCGTCGACGAGGGTTGGAGGCGCAACGGTGATGCCCTCGCCGGCTGGCTGGAATCCGTATTTGTTGGCGCCGTACTCAATCACTCGTAGCTGGAGACACAAACATGTCGTACAATAAAACCATAACGGATACTACTACTACTACTGTTAAAACTATGTTTACGTCTTATTGTCGGGACGGATACCGGCGACGGCGAACCTTCAGCGCGCGCACTGTGCGGTACCGTGGGTTTCGTGGAGTCGGAGTGGTGGAGCTCGATGACGCTTACTCGGTAGTCGGTTTTGCGGGGTAGCTCTTGTGCCTACAGCACGTCAGTATTGTCTGTATCATTGTAAATAAAGGACGTGTCCACAGAACACTATCGCTTGTTTATTAAACAATACTCGCTCACACCATTTGAACGGCTACATAAACATAAAGTAAATACATACAACACAGTGGTGACCCCGAACGAGAACATAGACGCCGCTCGATATCAAGATACGTTTTTAAGAACCGATTTACAATAAAATGACTTCAGTTGAAGCAGAAGTAGCCGTTGTTTCTGTAACTTCGAGGATTCCTGAGTTTTGGTGCGACCAACCACGCTTATGGTACGTGCAATGTGAAGCTATCCTAGCACCGCAGAAGTTAAGTGATGAGGCCCGATACAACCTAGTTGTTACTAAATTAGGCAAGGACGTCGTACAACAGGTCAGTGACATTCTATTAAANAATACTTAATCTTTTTTTTTCTATGTTTAGAATAATATTGTACGAGTATACTTATTAAGGGGGATGTACTGTGCCTACAGCACGTCAGTATTGTCTGTATCATTGTAAATAAAGGACGTGTCCACAGAACACTATCGCTTGTTTATTAAACAATACTCGCTCACACCATTTGAACGGCTACATAAACATAAAGTAAATACATACAACACACTCTTGCGTGACTGACGCCATACAGCGCCTCGCGCGCCTTTCTAAAGGCGTTGTCTCCCGGCAGGAATTGGAAGAAGAGGAGGACCCCGGTCTTCCTTTTCTCCCTCTCTTTCTCTAGAGGTGCCGGAGTCCGACATAGCCTGGTTTGTTACCGGGTAACCTCCCTCGACCGGGTATCCGTAAATGAATTCCCCAGCGTTAAAAAAAAAAGAGTTGTGGGTTCAATTTCTACATCGGGCAAACATCCGTGTGATGAGCAGGTTTGTTTGCTCTTTGTCTGGGAGTATGCATGTCAGTTTCTGGCACCCATAACATAGGAAATCCTAATTTTGGCCCGCATGACCGGTCCTAATTTGTTCCCAGTTATTAAAAAAAAACTCGCATATTTTCTTGTCCTTTTAATGATTTCCGATATTTCGAATTATTTACAGTATTCATAGTCACGAACGTCTAAGTTGTTATACATTGAAACTTCAATATCGCACTAACTACCTATTACGGAAATAATATAACTATATAGCTGTATTCGCTCGCTTCGTTGGGCAATTAAAATTAACATTATTATTTATTGTCATTATTATTAGGGAGTCCAACATTCATATTATAAATATTAGCCTATCCATTAAGTATATGTATTTTCTACATGGGTACCAAGTTTCAAGTCAATTGGATGCATTAATGGAACATCCGTAAAAACCACTGTAGATTTATATAAATATATTAGTATAAACTACAGTAAAAACACGAGCTTAAACCGTAAGAATACTTTTAATTACTTCAACGAGTCGTGAAGACCGGGAAAAATATAAATTTGTTCCTTTTTTTTGTAACTAGTGGATGTTGTCTTTACTGATTCCTACTTACATTGGCTATTTCCAACCTTAAGTGATCATAGATTTCCTTCAAGATTTGAAATTTAGAATCATATTAGCTAGTGACCTCAAGTGTAACCTACCTTGCCAGTGTCGTCCTTGTATCCATATTTGCCCTTCACGTCACCCGCTTGCGACTTGGTCTCGATCTTGAAGGATCCATCGGCGGCTTCATAGCCATAAGTGTAGGAGCCGTCTTCGTTGTGTCTGCGAAATTTAAATTCGAACCATAAAGTTTTAAGCTTAAATATTAACAAGTGAAATGTGCAACTTAACCACGCCTTAATGACACTTTGTTTTAATTAATTGTATTAAGATTATTGTTCGTTAATGATACTTAAAAAAACTTAAAGAGCGAACCCTAAAACTATAAATCTCCATCGCAATCGGATAAAGGGCTTAGAGACGCATACGAAACAATATTACACCGGAGATTGCTGTGCACAAATCAGCGGTTTCAATTTAAGGTTAAAAATGATTATTAGTGAATCATCCCATTTCAGAAGGGCAGGTCAGCGTAATCCCAAGGACGTTATCTCTCGAACTGGACGTTGGCCAGTAACCACATAGCATCATATGGGCTATGAGCTTTCCTGAACGCTTAAGTTAATAAATAACACATTGTTATTAAGATGCATTATTATTAAGTTGGTCAGGTTGACGGGAGAAGATCACGCGGACGCTCATCTACCCGCTGGTCTGATCTGATTAAGACGCTCACCGGCTTGCCAATAACCGAGGCTATAAAGACCGCCGAGGACAGGAAGACGTGGGGATGCATTGTGCATCGAGTGGTCAACATTTCAGATTAGACACGACCTTCAGCAATGAAGAGACCGACTCAGAAGAAGAAGAAGATTCCAACAGCGAGCACTTTTGAACGCTCGGTACAACACACTGTTATACAAAGCTGAGAACGTAATTAATCCGGTGGTGTTAATTAATCTGGTGGTAGGACCTCTTGTGAGTCCGCACGGGTAAGTACCACAACCCTGCCTATTTCTGCCGTGAAGCACTAATGCGTTTCGGTTTGAAGAATGGGGCAGCCGTTGTAACTATACTGAGACCTTACAACTCATGTCTCAAGGGGGGTGGCGGCATTTATATTACAGATGTCTACGGGTAACCACTTAAAACCAGGTGGGCTGTGAGCTCGTCCACGCATCTATGCAAATAAAATAAAAAAATCCAGCACCTCCATCATCGAAACATCAATGATGTGCAGAAAACATCTGCAACCATCCGCGCATATTGCTCTCCTACCATTCCATAATCTAGAACACATGATGGTTAATGTTGATTAATGTTGCAGGAAGGAAACCTTTTTGTTACCTGTTTATCTGTTTCAGTATGGGCACAGGCGTGGAGACTTCTTTAGGCTCAGTGGCTATGTATCGAGGGGCGCGGTCGTCATTGTACTGTGCCACCGCACACGCGATTAACCCCAGAAACGCCTGGAACAATAAAAATCAGAGCTTAATATTATGAAGTTGTTTCGCAAGCCAACGCTGCCCTCCTACCCCATCCAGACTGTCATCGAAACCTATAGAGGAGTGGTTTGGTCAATTCAATCCCTAGAGATCAAGCATAACTATACTTCAGACCTTAGAACTTATCTCAAGGTGGGTGGCGCATATTTACGTCGTAGATATGTATGGGCTCGACTAACCACTTAACACCAGGTGGGCTGAGAGCTCGTCCACCCATATAAGCAATAAAAAAAAAAGAAAAAAAAAACATCCCAATACGAAGGATGATCCGGTTATTCAACAACTATTGCTAAAAAACAATTTTTTAACGTTTGTAGTTAGGCATTTTAATATACATACATTTATTGTTTTGCATAAAAAATGCGTTTACGGGATATAAAAGTTCTTTTTTGATCCAGTTATTCTTAAGTTTATAACCACTTAATCTCAGTTGGGCCGTGAGCTTGTCCAAAAGGGCAAGGCCGATCTGGTAGCATTACTAAATCATGGACTTCGTCTAAACATAACATTTTGAGCAGTTTTCGCAAATCGTATACATGTTTTTTTATTTTTTTATTACTTAGATGGGTGGACGAGCTCACAGTCCACCTGGTGTTAAGTGTTTACTGGAGCCCATAGACATCTACAACGTAAATGCCGCCACCCACCTTGAGATACAAGTTAGTCAGTATAGTTACAACGGCTGCCCCTCCCTTCAAACCGAAACGCATTACTGCTTTACGACAGAAATAAGCGGAGTGGTGGTACCTACCCGTGCGGACTCACAAGAGTTCCTACCACCAGTAATATTAAAAATACTTTTACATACCTAATATTAAAAAATACTTTTACGATTTAATTTAATTTTACGATTAATTAGTATTAATTATTCGTTTTATAATTAATTAGTTCGTCTAAGCATCTAGTTGCAATAAAAAGTCTGCGCACCAACGAGCCGTTTCATTGCCGAATTTAAATACAAGTTGTATTCGTTGGAATGTAGACCAGTTACGGAACAGCGCTACAGAATTATGACAGCACAACGCCCTTGTTAAATAAAGTAAATGGGTCTCGAGCGAAGTAATACTTCGTATCGCACGTGTTTCGGTAACGAATGGAGATTGTTAATTTTCGATTAGGCTGTGTAGACCCCGAAAAGTTATCGGGCGGACGTAAAACAAAAAACTAACGGTCTATTTGATACAAGCGGCCCGCTCCGGCTCCGCTCGGGTCTTTAACAAAAATTTCAACGATACATTTGACGTTGTTTTATTTTTGTTAAATAAAAGAACACTTATTGCGGCATAACTATAATAGTTAGACATATGCTGTCGTGACACTTTTTGTAAATAATAATCTGTTCTACAAAGTCGTAGTACATTATTTTATTCTATCATCAATAGTTTTCGCAGGGCACGCGATGTAAGGAATATTTTAGGTATTTTTTTACACCTTGGGTTACATTATTGGAGTAAGGATCCCTAATTTTTTTCAATAAAAATTAAGCCAATGTCACTCGGGAATAATGTAGCTTTCAAACAGTGAAATAATTTTTCAAATCGGTTCGGTAGTTTCGGAGCCTATTCAATACAAACAAACAAACAAACAAACAAATCTTTCCTCTTTATACCATTAGTATAAATCATGCTTAATAAGTACGTTGTTAGGAAATTGGCGGCTATCGCATATATATGCGAAAGTAATTCTGTCCGTTTGTTACGGTTTGACGTGATAACGTCTTAATAAATCGATGAACACCGACTGCGCGCACGAAAAAGTGTCACGTTTCGTCTGAGCGTATAAGCGAGAGCGCGGATCAAGCGATATATCTTCCTGGCTGAGCCTTTGCTTGCCCACCTGTCCTGGTGGAACTGGAGAGGCCTCCAGGCCACCAGTAAACCTTCAATCATAAAGAAAAAACAAGCTAGCAAGATATATAGGCACGATTGGCCCAGGCGTTGGCTTGTGACACATTTAAATATCTCTCTTCTCACTTGACGTCAGAGCTATTATCACGTAAAACTATCGTCCGTAAATCGACTTTACAGACAACCAATATTTTTAAGTACAAATCACTGAAGAGATTTTGACGAAATTCGGCCTAGAAATAGACTGAACTTGAAATACAATATACGGATATCTGATATGCTACAAAGGTGAAATACATATTTATTTACTGTCTACTATAGGCCATTGACGTCACGATGAAAGTGAGCACCGATGTCTGCCGCGGAGCAGTAATCAGTTTTAGTGACGTCACGCACCCATGAAGGACTGTCATGTTAAGAGTTAGCACTATGCTTTATAAAATCTAATTTTGTTTTCTGGGAATATCCCAATAGCTCCGTATAGTGGCCGTTGTTAGATTATCACCTAATAATGTGTGAAAGTGTAGCGTGATAATGCAAGCGCAGAAAAGCTAGGATTTTCAAATGAGCTGGACTGGTGGTAGGATGCCTTGAGAGCCCCAAGATCTATTTCTGCGGCGGAGCACCAACGTGTTCCGGTTTCAAGATAGATAGCTTTTTATTAGAAGAAGTAAGGTTTTTACTGGTGGTAGGACGCCTTGTGAGTCCGCATGGTTAGGTAAGTATAAATGAGGCCTTATGTCTCATAGTAAATGACGAAATTCACTAAATGCTCATGAGTTCCAATAACGATTTAACACTAGTCCGTAAGTGCACGCTCATCTTGATATATCGCACTCGCAATAGGCCGTTCGCCTCTTAAGCTGGAATGCATGTTTGCAAAAATAGGCAGAGCTGTCAATACCCTTCCAGGCTTACCAGACGGCCTACTACCAAAAATTACGCTAATTTATAAATATTATGTGTTTATTCCTATCGTGTGGAAGTTACCGTTTAAGTACTTATTTCCTAAAAAAATATATTGATGTGAGCCTGTGGTATTTGAACATTGGCACCGTTGCATCGCCCGACACGAGTTAACTGAGCGTCTTATCCTTTAGGCCACGACGGTTCGGAACTACGATTTCATTCGTGAAATTAGAGCAATATTAATAATTTCGAAGTTAAATAATGTCGTAACTTCACGCACAGTCGCGTTATAGTGTCAAGTTATTGTAAGAATATTTCTTGCGAAATACGCAATGCTATAGTGTAATGTATATTTAGAGATACAATACATCAGTTCAGGTGAATTATCAGTTAATGTCCTCAAACAATTTTATCTAATTACTAGTATGGTAATTACTGGTGGTAGGACCTCTTGTGTGTCGGCGCGGGTAGGTACCACCGCCCTGCCTATTTCTGACGTGAAGCAGTAATGCGTTTCGGTTTGAAGGGTGGGGCAGCCATTGTAACTATACCTGAGACCTTAGAACTTATATCTCAAGGTGGGTGGCGCATTTACCTTGTAGATAACTGTGGGCTCCAGCAACCACTTAACAACAGGTGGGCTGTGAGCTCGTCCACCTATGTATGCATTAAAAAAAATATATAATTAGTAAAAAAATTAATTTGGTCCAAATTTTTTATGTCGCTCTATATTGTTTTCATGTCGAGAATTTAAAGATCAACTTCACAATCGGTCAAAATACATATATTTAGTATGTTAGTATTAATAATGAAATTCTGTGCGCTTATAAATGAAAAGCTTAATATTGAACTAGCCGGTGGACTAACTCACACGGTCGCTTAGATTTCATCTGGAACCAGAATGCTTAATGTGAATTTTTAAAGTTTCACGATAGTGAGTAAAGGTTAACCCAAATTTGCATACTAACAAAACTGCATACAAATTTGAGTTAACTTTTACGCTATCGAGAACGTTAAAAAACTCGCATAAGCACAGTGAGCGCACAGACGTGACCACGTGTATCCCGCACCTTAAGACATGAGGTCGATGTCTCAATTGTATTGCATAACGAATGTCCATTTAGATCGTAACGCAAGCCTGATTCACTTCAATATCAAGGTTGCATTACCTGTCTTATATAAAAAAAATCGGTTGTCTGCAAAGTCGGTTTACTGACGATAGTTGAACGTGACAACTTCATAAGAAAATACTGATGGAATGGTGTCGTTTTTCAATTATCGCAATTATCGTTGCTATAAACAATTGACACCACATTCACTTTTCACTGAACTTCATACTTGACGAAAACATGTAAATGTATTATTGTATAGCAGCTGTCCACGCGGATGCATCGCTCACTCAAGTAAGAGAGAGACAGATGTCGAACGCGGAGGCCGATTGTGCCTCTTTGTCGCTCGTTGCGCGCTCTCGCTTGCACTTCAAGCCTTAAATGGAACGCCTCAGAGCGAGGTAACGCCGCATGAGTCATGTTTTTTCGTGCGTGCAGTCGGCTCCATCGAATTATAAGACGTTGTCACGTCAAAAACTTGCATAAGCACACTGAGCGCAAAAACGTGACCACGTGTATCCCGCACCTTAAGACATGAGGTCGATGTCTCAATTGCATTGAAATCAAATCAAATCAAATCAAAAAAGTTTTATTCAACATAAATGAAAGTACATACTTGTTGAACGTCAAAAGAATTACCGCCAATTCACAAGAAGTAGCCTCCGTCCTGAGAAGAATTGGCAAGAAACTCAGCGGGCATGTTTTTTTTTTTTTTTTTTGATTTTTTTAAATATTCATTTTTACAATAAGTAATTATAACATAACAATTTTACAATATTGAAATGCCCGGAGCGAGCAACTCATTCCCACTTTGTGCAATCTTCTATCAGCCGTTTCATTATTTACGAAATTTAAATCATATATCAATGAACTTAACTCACCCTCAAATTTATGAGGTGAACTATAAGTGAATTTGGACATCAATATTCAAGGCATACGATGCACTGTGATCCGTGAGAAGCATTTTGTGATTTTATATGAATAGGTACATTTTCTGCAATATCTCGTGGCTACGGTCAACGAAGAAATCAGAATGCGCGGATCGCAGGTATCGATATACTTCAATTGAATTTATACAATGAACTTCAATAGGCTGTTTTACTTAGTTGAGTATATGCATTGGATTTGTGCCATTAANGTTTGGAGTCCACTGTTATACCAAGAAATACGGTTGACTCAACAAGCTCCAATGATTCCTCAGAAACAATTACATTACTATCTACTTGTCTCACATTTAAAGATGATTTAATACATTTTAAAGTAAATTTAATACATTTCGTTTTCTTACTATTCAATAATAGGTTATTGATACGGAACCAATGAACCACACACGAAATCGCATCATTCACTTCGTCATAGACTTGTAATTGTCGTTTAATTTTAAATAATAAAGATGTATCATCTGCGAATAATACGACCTCGTGTCGGGACTCAATAAAACTAGGCAAATCGTTTATATATATTAGAAATAAAAAAGGACCCAAAATGGAACCCTGAGGTACACCCATTTTCAACGTGGTGCCTGAAGATCTATTTCCTTTCACATCTACTGTTTGTATCCTTCCTGATAAATAGGAAGTAATAAGTTCCAATGCACCATCCCTAATACCATAGTGATGTAGTTTCCTCACCAATGTTTCATGTTCAACACAGTCAAATGCTTTGGATAAGTCACAGAAAATTCCAAGACAATCATGCGATTCCTCCCAAGATTGAAATATATTTTTGATTAGATAAGCCCCTGCATCAGTTGTAGAGCGACCCCTTGTAAACCCGAATTGTTTATTATGAAGCAGGTTATTTGAATTGCATAACGAATGTCCATTTAGATCGGAACGCAAGCCTGATTCACTTCAATATCAAGGTTGCATTACCTGTCTTATATAAAAAAAGACCATTTGAACTACCTCTTTTTTTTAGTCGGTTAAAAATTTACAAATTGCTAAGAAACTGTTCTGCGTTAACCGACAAGAATTAATTTAAATTAAATTTCCTAACAATTATGCCTCTTAGAGCCTTAAGTACAAACGCTAAAAACTTGATTCGTCGTAATATTAATCTATTATATAAAACACGTATCTTTTCATTTCCGATAGGTTGTCGTACGAGTTGGATTATTACAAAATTTAAAAAAAAGTTCTCGTCTTGTTTCGACTTGCCGAAGCTTACTCGAAATTTATACGGTGAAGTTGAATTGAGAACTTGAAATATTTTCTGTATGAATACAATTTGTTTCTTGGGAGATATAGCATTTCTTTAGAATCACATACACAATGACATATCAGAGATATATAAAATAATACGTATCTAGATAAAAACAACCCGAACGGTAAACCGTCGACGGCACGTCATTACGGATCCTCCTGATCCATTAATGGTGCTTTTAGGCACCACAAGCACCGGTCACCGTCCTCGTCGAGCCCGTCGCTTGCGACGAAGAGCTCGACGTGCGAACTAATCCATAGACACAGCCCACTGAGTTTATCGCCGGATCTTCTCAGTGGGTCGCGTTTCCGATCCGGTGGTAGATTCTGCGAAGCACTGCTCTTGCTAGGGTCAGTGTTAGCAACTCTCCGGTTGAGCCCCGCGAGCTCACCTACAAACGTTAGGGCGAAGCTGAAATAGCCTCTCAAGGCTATCAGCATAGGTAGAAAAAAAAAAAGCCAACCACAACACATACTTCATATTATGAATGAAATGGAATGAAATGCATTTATTTTAGGCAACTTAAGCCCATAAAATTTCACATACAATTACATAATATTTAAATCAAAATACAATAAAATTAAAATTACAATTTATCAGAATTATTAAAAATAAAAATAAACAAAAATGAAATGAAATCAAAAGAAACTGAATCAAAATTGGTATTATTAAAATTAATTATTTTTAGTAAATTTAAAAATTATTATTAATATTATTAAAATTAGTATATTATTAGTACTGATTTGAAATGCTAATCAGAATTTCGCTGTGGTAAGGATTGAGGTCACTAACCACTTGACCTATGAGACGAATATAATAACGTTGTAACATATATTGATGCTTTAACAATCATCCATTGAATTTTCCTTTTCCCTACCTAATCGAAGAGAGGTGGTAATTTAGGAAAGCTGCTGGTAACGGGCAAAGTTTTACTGGTGGTAGGACCTCTTGTGAGTTCGCGCGGGTAGGTACCACCACCCTGCCTATTTCTGCCGTGAAGCAGTAATGCGTTTCGGTTTGAAGGGCGGGGCAGCCGTTGTAACTATACTGAGACCTTAGAACTTATATCTCAAGGTGGGTAGCGCATTTACGTTATAGATGTCTATGGGCTCCAGTAACCACTTAAAACCAGATGGGCTGTGAGCTCGTCCGCCGATCTAAGCAATAAAAAAGTATGCGGAAGAAGGCTCAGAGGAAGAAGTCAATGCTCTAATCGGACCAGATACACTCTACTTTCATCTCTTCGGTCCACTATGTCATCCGCATAGCCGAGGATAGAGAGGGCTGACGCAGGATGGTCCAGGAGAAAGCTATTGAAGCAGGCCAAACCCATCAGCATTGAGGATTATCAACGCAAGGAGGAGAGACTTAATCGTTGGTCGCCTAAGGGACTATTCCACACTAAGCGTAAATTATTTTTGACATTTAATTTGTACAGCCAATATGCCAACAGCCAACAGTGACGTCATTGTTAAATATAGCACGGTGTATGTCTCCAATCAACATGCCAAATATAAAAACAAAACTCGCTCAAAGATAATGTCAATGACAATGTTACATTGAGTTACGCACTTGCAGAAAAGAATGTGAAAACTCAGCTAGCATTCAATCAGGTTTATTCCAGATAAAACCGGTTCTTGGTATTCTTATTTCCTAGTGGCTGTGGAGGTGGACCACTGTTACGGTTCGCACAAAGGGCCGCCTAGCCTGTCGGAAAGCTTGTATTTAGAGGCCACGGGCGTTAACGTTCACAAGTAAAGGACATTTCATAAAGACAGCTATTTAATTTAGAGTTTTTTTATTTTAAATATTGCTTAGATGGGTGGTCGAGCTCACAGCCCACCTGGTGTTAAGTGGTTATTGGAGCCCATAGACATCTACAACGTAAATGCGCCACCCACCTTGAGATGTAAGTTCTAAGGTCTCAGTATAGTTACAACGGCTACCCCACCCTTCAAGCCGAAACGTATTAGTGCTTCACGGCAGAAATAGGCGGGGTGATGGTTCCTACCCGTGCGGACTCACAAGAGTGTCCTACCACCAGTAACACATCAGAAAGTTATTGTGCACGCTTAACCGCGCTTTCAGGAAAAAGCATTCGTTCTAAGTGTTATCCTATAAATACTTTTTGAATGCAAAGTTTAAATATACGACTTCTACTAATAAATCTTGGAGTCCCAATATCAAGTGTCATAAGCTTAGAACGCTCCGTGCATATCTTTTTTTATCTAAAGGATCGCCACTCTGCATCATAGGAGCCAGAAGTTCGTCTCCGCATCAAGTTAAAATCAATTTACAAACTAGACAGCGTAAAAGTTTTAAGGATTAACTAATAATTTAATATGTCAACTGCGAATGTGTTAAATCGCAGAAGTGATTTTTCAATTACGCCTAGAGCTCGTGGACAGTAAGTGAAAATATGAAGTCCTCTACGGTATGATCAGACCTTTACATTAAAGAAACTTGTAATAATTAATATCGGTTACCGACTGCCGAGGTGGACAGCCCGTAACTCGATTAGGACTTCGAAGGCGGATGATAGGGCGTTGGGAAAATATCAACACATGTAAAGTGTACGTACAATAATAATAATAATAAGCCTTTTATTTCATGCAAATAATAGGTTACATACACGTTTCAAGTATGAAGAAGAAATCATAAAGAAGAAAAGAAAAAAGAAAAAAAGGAAAGAAGAAAAAATAATAGTGATGCTGTTAACACTTGTTTACCCCTTTCTCCTTCCTCCTCTCATCCCTCTTCCCTCCCTCCCCTCGTTTGAAAAATTATAAATGTAGATAGTGCTTTTAAAAAAAGTTTATAGTGTGTAAATATAAAAGTTGTACGTACAATTATGGTTCTGATAAAATTTACAGTTATACGTATCGATCGATGCGAAACAAATGGTTTTTTTCTTCATTTTTTATTGCATATGAAATGTAATGAAATGAAATGAAATGCGTTATATTTCAGGCAACTTAAGCCCATAAAATTTCACATACAATTACATAACATCTAAATCAAAATACAATAAAATTAAAATTACAATTAATCAGAATGACTAAAAACAAAAAAAAAAGCGAAATAGGCAGTGCCCTTGTACATAATTTTCCTATTACTCTGTAGGTACTATGTCTTCTTTTTTGTGTGTACATAAATAAATAAATAAAAATGAAACCAAATCAAATGAAACATAGACAGGTGAATAAGCTCACGATCCACCCGATGTTAAATGGTTACTGCAGCCCATTGCTATTTATACTCTATTCCAATTACGAAGTCCCATTTGACAGATGTTATGATTATGTTATTGTCTGTGTGCGTGAATTAATTGTATAATGATTTAAATTGATTGTGTGCTTTTTAAATAATGTTTACGACCATGAACAAAAAACGATTATTATTTCAAAATAGCTGACCCAATCAATTTTGTATAAAATAAACTTTAAAAAAACAAAAGGAATCCGTCCGACAGGGGACACATCAAAGAAAAAACAAAATTGTTCGTTTTTATATAATTCCGAGCATTTTCATATTTATTCACCTTTTAAACCTTCTCTGGACTTCCACAAATAAATCAAGATCAAAATTAACCAAATCGGTCCAGCCGTTCTCGAGTTTTAGCGAGACTAACGAACAGCAATTCATTTTTATATATTTAAATATATTATGCGAAACATGAAGAATTACGTTCTAAGAAGTATCAAAAGGGACTTCGTAATTGGTTAAGAGTTAAGAGTTAAGAGACTTCCGCTACCGACCTTGAGTTTTGCGGTGTTTGTCTCAATAATTGTATACCTAGTGATCACGCCAATTATAGTTTCTGCGGATTTCATTTTTATTACACGATGCTATTCCTTAATTTCATAATTACTAAAAAAATGATACCTGCGGGATTTGAACCCTAGCACAGTTACATCGCTCGATACTAGTAAACCTCGCGTCTTTCCTTTAGGCCACTACGACTTAGGTTATACGAACATCAAGAACATAGGCCAAAAAGGATTCTTTCTAAACCTTTTTTTCATTTTGTACAAAAATTTACTAACTACTTGTTATATAAAAACAATAGTAACGGATATTGGCTGAGAGCAGCGTTTCCATGTGTTCTTGGAGGAACTCTCCTCTAGTGACGGGTAGTATGATGACAAAAGGTAAAGTCATGGGTTTATCTCAAACAACTCCTCAGAAATGTACAATAAATTGCATTACTATATTTTTTTACAAACCAATTGATGGTACATGCGGTTTCATTGATATAAGTTGATAAAAAGGCGCTGTTATCTGATGTTCAAGACATTGATTGATTTGACATTCGCGATCTGGACGTGTTTCTATCTCGTGTGCATACAAAGCACAAAATAAAATATACTTTAATGCCGTTACAACTAGAAAGCTTTTACTAAAATTTAATACGACAGCAAGTTTTTTTTTATTGCCCTTGTAGGCAGACGATCATACGGCCCACCTGATGGTGAGTGGTTACCGTCGCCCATGGACTTCAGTAATGATAGGGGCAGAGCCAAGCCGCTGCCTACCGCCTTATACTCTCCACAAGCCTCGTTTGAAGAAGGACATGTCATAGCGCTCGGGAAACACCGTGGAGGGGAGCTCATTCCATAGCCGGATGGCACGTGGCAAAAAAGCCCTCTGGAAACGCACTGTGGATGACCGCAGTGGCTCCAGGTAGTTTGGACGAACTCTACTCCGGTGGCGGGCGGTGCGATGGTAAAAACGAGATGCCGGTATCATCTCGAATAATTCCTCAGAGCACTCCCCATAGAACATACGGTACAAAATACAGGGGAACCGAAGTCCCTCCGAAGACCCAGAGGTTCCAAACGATCAGTGAGAATGGGATTATCGACAATCCGAACGGCCCTCCTCTGTATGGAGTCAAATGGAAGAATCTGGTATTTGGGAGCCCCGGCCTAGAGATGGGAGCAGTACTCCACGCGAGGCCGGACTTGTGGTTTATAAAGCAAAAGCCTTTGTCCAGGCGTGAAGTACCGCTTCGCTCTGTAAGACAAAATACAAGCAAATTATTGATATTAATTTCATAAGAATTATTAATAAAACCGTCATAGAGTTGGTGATTTCCGTTTCATTATTGGCCAAGCCCGGCACTGGCCATTTGAACACAATAGTTGCTAATAGATAATTATGAAAGTGAAGTTGTTATACGTAACATTGTTATTGTGGAATAATTAATGATTAAACTACTACTAGGATAACGACAGTTTCGAGAAGCTAATGGTGACTGGCAAGGTGGACGGAAGAAAACCACGAGGTAGAGGCCCGATACGTTAGATTGACCAGATCCGCACTACCCTCGACACCACAGTGCACGGGTTCCGAAGAGCATCACCTGTTGAGGCTCAGGTCGCGGTTGGGGACATCCGCATTGAGGTTGGGGTACCACAGGGGTTTGCAATATTTTTCTGGTGGCCCGCTGTCAATAGTGTGCTCAATATACAGTGATAATAGTTGAGCTAGTGCCAAAGTACTACAAGGCTAGTGTAGATTCGCGATAAGCCTTCCGATTCGGAAGTAGATTTAGCGAAGCACTGCTCTTGCTAGGGCGATAGTGGTAGTAATTCTAATAGGTTGAACCCGCGAACTCACCTACCGGTCCGTGTGAAATTGGAATAGCCCCTTAGGCTACCAAAGATTAGATAGGGGAAAAAAAGAAGGTTAGTGTACCAAGAATTTAGCTTTTTAAGCTCTAACACCAATCTATATATTAATACGTGAAGCAAAAACTGTACCCCTTTTTACGAAAATTGCGCGAACGGAGGATTATGAAATTTCCCAAACTTATAGAGAATATAGAGAGGGAGTGCAGAATGCTAATATTTTATTTAAATTATGCATTAATAATACATTAAATAAAAATAAAAAACATTACACACACTACCATGTATTTGACACACACATATTTAAGCTCTTTGTTTACTGTTAAATGTCTGTGGTCAAATTGACAATAGGTTATTATTGTTACCTAATCTTTAATATTGTTTGTCTATAGTCTAGTTTTGGCGAAATCTGTGAACAGAAGCATAATAATATTCAAATTTATTATTTCAATTAATTAAAGTCAAATTTCTAGTACGGGACCAATAGTCTATAGAATAACTGAAAGCATATTGGCACCGGCCCAGTCTTTAAGTAGAGTGGGGATTATCAAAATGCATGCTACGACCCGACCGAACGCAATGGACGACCCAAATGCGAATTGAATGTTGCACAGTTATATGTATTTTTTTGTAATAAACTAAAATATAGTAAATAGTTCTTGCGTTGCTAGCAACATGCGCAATTAGTGTGCGCAATAGCTCACGGTAAGGTTATTAACACGTGCTCAATTAAAATATTTCTGGTTATGTATTCGGTAAAACTACCTGATCGAGAAATGTGCCAGTTATTTGTAAGCGCATCACTAGACATCTGTCTTCTTTTTGAAATTCGCGGCAGAAACAAGTAGTATAAAAATACTTGACTTTTTTTTCATTAAGGCAATGGTACACCGCGCGTAGTTCGTTTCCAAATGATTCTTGTCCACCTGATGGTTGTCTGGAAGAGATCGCTTTTAGCGATAAGACCCCAATTGTACTTTTTGTTTTTAATGTATCGCACTGTTTATTTGTTTTTTGGTGTACAATAAAGAATACTCTCTCTCTCTCTCTCTCTCTAAGGCAATAACCGATTACCTCTGGCTACTTTCACACTTCCTCTGATATACTCATAAAATTAAAATACATTAAAATACCTTATATTTAACTCTACGCGTTCATTATAATAAAAATTACACAGATCCTAAATACTTTGTCTACTAGTTTTATGACGTATTGGTTAGGTAATCCTTTGGAGTATGTGCCAAAACAATAGAATGTGAAATTTTTTATTTAATTTTTTTTATTGCCCTGGTAGGCAGACGATCATACAGCCAACCCGATGGTAAGTGGTTATCGTCGCTCATGAACGTCAGCAATGCCAGGGGTAGAGCCAAGCCGCTGCCTACCACGTTTATTTACCATAATTGTATTAATGTGAACACTGAACACTTTGTTTCCCTTAGTATCTTTCTGAGATTCACATTTTTAATACGCTTTTATTAGCTTCAGACGTATGTATGTAACGGAATCTTTGAACATGATTTTGACCCCATTCAAAACGTCGGATTAACTTGAAATTTCGTATACTTAAGGACCGATGACAACTAAATATTTAAAAAAAAAAAAAGAAAAAAAAAATTGATTTTTTTTTAATTCAACTAAAAAATTAAAAATAAATTTTCTATAAAAGCGTAGTTTGTTAGTTTTTTTTAACTATTATTTATTTAATACGCTTTTTGTTCGCCCGATATATTTGTATGTAAATGGAATTTCTGGAATTCATTTTCGTCGACACCAAGACGTCTGATCGACACGAAAATCTGCACACGCATCAAGAGCGATGACAACACAATAATTTTATAGCTTCGCTCTAATATCCTGACCGTATTAACGGCATAAAAAAAATAAATTAACTGGTGTTTCGGTGAGCTATTTAACCTTTTTAGGATTTTTAATTAAATTTATTGTTATTTATGTAGATTACGTACCAGATGACGGCCATTTGAATAAGTGAAGCAATTAATCAAAGACAAAATAAACCTATTTGCCATATATAACTCACAAAATGAAAGCTAGTTGAGGCGAGAGGTAGAAACCTCATCATTTTAGTATAGTAAGAATGGACCGCATGGGTTTTCGTTTACAATATGATCTAAGATTACTTATATAGATTAACTAGCGACCCGCTTTCGCTTCGCTTCGGAAACTGTAATTTATTATTGATTTCTCCACTATTTAATGGATGTTATTATACATATAAACCTTCCTCTTCAATCACTCTATCTATTAAAAAAACCGCATTAAAATCCGTTGCGTAGTTTTAAAGATTTAAGCATATATAGGGACAGAGAAAGCGACTTTGTTTTATACTATGTAGTATGTTTCGTTATCACAGAGTACTTTGAAGTTATCACAGTCGAAGGTATCATAATTAATTTATTTATTATAAACAAAAAGAACACAATATTCCTAACCTAAAAGTACATGTTATTATCCGCAATATGCTTCGTCAGAAGGTATTGTCTTTATCAAATGTTTTACCGATTCGCTTTTAATCATCCCTATTACAAAACTATTTTAAAACACTAAACAATTTAATACAAGACAACTGTACCGAACTTTAAAGTAAATCCAAAACGCACTTACAAGGAAAAAGCACTTGACATTTCAAACATATTTGTAACACACTGCATAAAATTTATATTTTTATTTATTTAAAATAAAACAATATTTAACGTACCAATCTTGCAAATGGCGTCATGTTGTAGTGTAGAAATCGCGCCGCGGTCGCTACCTCCTTATATAGCCGCTGCTGGGGCGGACCTTTCACTGCAGATTTTAATATTAGGGGGATGTTTGAGATCAGCACCGGCCATGGGATATGTATACGGGAACTCCACGCTCACCAGAGAGGACTCAAGGAACATGACTCCAGAACTAAGCAATACTTGATTGCATTAATTACAAAAAATGTGTGGGCAATAAATAAAAAGGTTTTTTTATTTATTGCCCACACAGGTGGACAAGCTCACGTCCCAATTGATGGCAAGTGGTTACCGGAGCCTATATACATTAATAACACCTTGGGTCGTCCCTTGCCTCGAGACATAAGTTCTAAGGTCTACGTTTTAATAGTACAAGGCTGCCCCATCCTTCATACCGAAACGCATTACTGCTTCACGGCAAAAATAGGGGTGGTGGTACTACTAATATAAACAAAACATGATCGTCACGACCCTCAGCAGTAAGGAAACGACTAGTAGCATCGAAGTGCTTCATGCATGCCTGGTGGAAGATTTCCCGGGTCTCAACTTGACGGTTTTTTTATTTTTATTTATTGCTAGATGGGTGGACGAGCTCACAGCCCACCTAGTGTTAAGTTACTGGAGCCCATAGACATCTAAAACGTAAATTCCACCGCCCACCTTGAGATCTGAGTTTTAAGGTCTCAGTATAGTTACGACTGCCTCACCCTTCAAACCGAAACGCATTACTGCTTCACGGCATGAAGGCAGGTAGGTTTGCTGACATGTCAGCAGTAGTTCAGCTATGTGTGTCTCCATAAGTATCGGTGATCACATACTCGCAGCACCAGGAGGTCCATATCAACGCTTGAAAGGCAAACGTGACTAAGCGACAATGCGTGAACTTTACAGTAGACTAATTTAAAATTGAAATACCAGAAAAAAAATCTATTTTAACGAATCTAGCTGTAGGATTGAAATGATTTTAATAGACCTAGAAATATTATTTTTTTGCGCATCGAATATGGTTATTGCCTATCATTTATGTATAAAGCAGTTATTGTCGCTTAGTCACGTTTGCCTTTCAAGCGTCGATATGTACTTTCAAAGGCAAAAACTTAAAGCTTAAAACATATCAATTGAAGTGAAAATTCGATTGATATTTCCGTCACGCGTGTAGATGTCTGGGTTCATTTAAATTAGATTAGAGCATTTAACATACACATCACCGTCTTAGGTTGCGGGAGAAAGTTGGCGTCATAAAGTGACAATGAATCTAAACAGTCTCATCCCGCACTTAAGATCGGGCAAGTAAGGATAGAATCTCAGCTTTAAGTTAGGGTAGGAAGAGCTTGCGTCGGCGAACCTTCGGCGCGCACTGTGCGGTACCGTGGGCTTCATGGAGTTGGAGTGGTGGAGCTCGATGGGGTTTAGTCGGTAGTCGGTTTTGCGGGGTAGCTCTTGCGTGGCTCATGCCGTGCCGCGTCTCGCGCGCCTTTCTCAAGGCGTAGTCTCCCGGCAGGAATTGGAAGAAGAGGAGGACCCCGGTCTTCTTCCCGGTCCCTTTTCTTTTCTGGAGGCACCGGAGTCTGACATAGCCCGGTCTGTTACCCCCCTCGATCCGTAAATGGATTACCCAGCGTGAAAAAAAGGAAGAGCTTGTGTACAATAATTGTAAAAATGTAATTGTAAATTATTTAAGAACGGATTTGTCTGTGCTACGCGATGGACATCAAAATACACTCAGTGTTTTCCTAAAGAAATTCTAGAATGTCCTGGTGTTAAGTGGTTACTGAAGCCCATCGACATCTACGACGTAAATGCGCCACCCACCTTGAGATATAAGTTCTAAGGTCTCAAGTATAGTTACAACGGCTGCCCCACCCTTCAAACCGAAACGCACTACTGCTTCACGGCAGAAAAAGGCAGGGTGGTGGTACCTACCTGCGCGGACTCACAAGAGGTCCTACCGCCAGGTCCAAAGAACATGCTCCTATGTCGGACCATTTTTAAGATTTATTGGTAGGTTTAGTTTTAAATCGACGCTAATGGGCTGACGTCGTCACTGCCCACATGATGCTAAGAAGTATTGCGAACTTAGTCATATAGGAATGTTATTATTTTAGATCTATTTTGGTAATATTTTATATGTCTATCTTCAACTTCTTCACCTTTCCCAGAGGCAATGTTATTGACATTCACAAGTCAAACGAGGAAAATGTTGGTAATTCACAAAATTAATCTAAGTCTTGAGGTGACAGGGATTAAGGCTAATTTTCGAAAACAGGGCGAACTCAAATTGTTCTAAATTGTCGTTATTAAGATCTTTTCATAAGAGAAGTTGAAACTAAAATAATTCATAGAGCTGAAACCTACCGTAATAGATGAGAATCCCATACAAATAACTTTGCAAAACATCTAATAGACAACCTAATGACTACAAGAAGAATTAAAAGAAGAGTTCTTGAAGATCTACTATTTGGATCTACTATAAATTGTTTTTTTTTTATTGCCCTTGTAGGCAGACGAGCATACGGCACATCTAAAGGTAAGTGGTTACCGTCGCCCATGGACTTCAGTAATGCCAGGAGCAGAGCTAAGCCGCTGCCTACCGTTAAGTACTCTCCACAAGCCTCGTCTGAAGAAGGACATGTCATAACGCTCGGGAAACACCGTGGAGGGGAGCTCATTCCAAAGCCGGATGATACGTGGCAAAAAAGATCTCTGGAAGCGCACTATGTAGTACTAGTATGGATGAATTCTACTCTACTCTACTCTATTGAGATGGACATGTCACTTAACATTGTGCTTGCACCGTCTATGAATTTGTTTTTCACAAAACTACAGCTGAATGTCTAAATACAGATTACAATTTACAATATATAAGGTAAAAAAAAAAACAAAAAGAGATATCGTGGTCTAATTGAGGTTTTAAAACAATTCTTGCACCTTCTCACCGCCTTAACCTTTAAGTATAAAGTTGAAAGTCGTAAATCAGACGACGTGAGTGAAGTCGGCATATTAGGCCCACTGGAAAACGATCTACTTCAGTCGGTGACAGACAAACTGACACGGTGACTGAAAGAAAATTATACGATTTCAACGCCAATAACCCGGAAAATAGAATTGCCATTTCAATAATCCACATCTTTAACCAACCAGATCTCCATAAATAATAAGTTATAACAATGTAAATTTGTAATAGCGTGATGACCTTGTCATATATTTTCACCAATCTAGATTCCGAGCGCGGACGGTTGGCAGCCACATTGATGACGTCATAGCTATCTAGGGTTGCCAAATTAAAAAATAAATAAACAACGCTTACTAATTAATTTCGAAAGTACTAATTTGCTCGTGTACGACATATGAAAAGCGTCCGTGGCCACAAGCATAAGACGCCCGTAAGCTTATCGAACAATGCAGTTATGCCGGGGTTCAAGTACCGCATTTACTTCTAACAAAATACGTCCATAATACTTGTTCACAAGCGATTTCTAGAATGCGGTAATAGCATTGTGTAGTATGAATTACCCGCAAATTTATTTATGTCCAATTATTTCCCACCAGTCACCTCCGATCACCTGTTTCAAGTCCACGACGGTGTCGACACGGCATTCAGTGGATCTGATTCCTACCACTATTTTTTTGACATAACACTTATTGTCTTAAATATGGTAAGTTGCATAGTCGGTGTTTGAAAAGACACTGCGAACTCTGCTCCGGCTAGGGGCAGTGCGATGGTGATGATGTATATATGTCTACTCATTGAATTCCTCAGAGTTTCATGGAACATATGGTATATGAAGAGAACCGAAGTCGCTACGTAGAGCCAGAGCTACCAAACGATCCGAGAGAAATATCGATTTTCTTTCGTGTAATCGATAAAAAATTTGAAACAGTTTTGTTTCTACACGACAAAGAAAAAATGTAAAATCCCGCGCGGACTCACAAGAGGTCCTGCCACCAGTAATTACGCAAATTATAATTTTGCGGGTTTCATTTTTATTACACGATGTTATTCCTTCACCGTGGAAGTCATTCGGGAACATTTGTTGAGTACGTATTTCATTAGAAAAATTTGTACCCGCCTGCGGGATTCGAACACCGGTGCATCGCTCAACACGAATGCACCGGACGTCTTATCCGTTAGGCCACGACGACTACAAAATTTATCGGTGGCTTGAAATGTAATTAATTGTTTCTGAATTCCGATCATTAGACAAACACTATTTAAATAAGCCGATTTGATAGTGATCCCTCGCATAAAGCAAATTTAAACAAACATGGCGTCCCTGTTAATGTGTCAAACTTTGTATTTTGCATGCTCGATGTGTTAAAATATCTCCATTGTTAGTACTACAGGATCTTACGTAATGATGTTTTTGAAAACAAAAAACGTATTCATGTTGTTTGGTGCTCAGTAATGGCAACACTCTCCTGAATAGGCCAAGAAAATATTTTTAAATTGCTTTAAAAGTTTAATCTAGCGTTTGTTATTGTTATTATATTATTTTCGATGTTTCAAATGCATTATATGTAGTTGTTGAATATAGTCGACATTTGAATGCTGTGCTTACTACCGCCTAATATTCTTTAATACAAAAAATATTCTTGATAAATACGATAATATTACATACCTAGTTTTTTTATAATAGTTTAATTATGTCTGCTGCTCACGAAAACCGAAGAATATAATTCGCATCTTTAGAATTTAAGGGGCTTAATCCAAAGTTCTTGTTTTTTGGTAAACGCCAAAAATGCAATTGAAGAATTGTAATTTTCAGTTTTGATTTTAATACTTTAAGCGTTAAAGCGCACACGTTAAGGTTTAAAATATGCGCGTGATTTCAAAGAGACGGGAACTGGTACTTTGTTCTTTTCTATTATAAGTAAAATTTAAATTAGGTAGGTTAGGTAGACAGCGGCTTGGCCCTGGCATTGCTGAAGTCCATGGGCGACGGTAACCACTCACCATCAGGTGGGCCGTATGCTCGTCTGCTTACAAGGGCAATAAAAAAAATTGAATTTATTAAAACAAAAAATAAAAAATTTTTGAAACTGGAAGAATAAGTCCATCTAAGTATAAAACTTTTTTTCTTAAAATTATTAGTTAAGCCACTAATTTTCAATTCTAAAAGTGCATTAAATTTTTTTTTATTGCCTTCGAAGGCATATGTCCAGTCTGAACTCACTCGTTTAGCGTCATACGACCGGGTGGGTGCTCGCAACCCGCAGGCAGGTGCTATTTTTCTAAACAAACACGTAATTTGCTCATGTTTAGGATGAAGAACCCGTTTCCGATCCGGTGGTAGATTCTGCGAAGCACGGCTCTTGCTAGGGTTCGTGTTAGCAACATAGTCAGGTTTGAGCCCCGTGAGCTCACCTACTAATTAAGGTTACGCTGACATGGTCTCTCAAAGCGAGGTCTCTCTCCCAAGCAACGGGTTCTACGAGAACGGTGACCGATGCTTGAAGTACCTAAAAGCACCGTTAGTGGATCGGGAGGATCCGAGATGACGTGTTTGGGGCGACGTCGACTGCTTTCCATTCTTTCCGCAGGATCGGGAATGTAGTAACCGGCGGCCGCGATGAGAGGGTTCTCATGTCGTGCCGCTTTATCGAAGTGGCGCATCGATGCTGACTGAAAGTACTTACTGATGGACTCTAAGTCCAGGTCGTCATGGAGGTCGACGTTCCTAACGAACTACGGGGCTCCGATGGCTATCCTGCAAAAACGGGATTGAATAATTTGAAATGATTTTAGGTGAGTGCGGACCGCGTGAGCGAACACTACACTTGTATAGGTCATGACGGGGCGTATGCAAGTTTTGTAGAGTGTCACCTTATTTCTAAGGGACATTTTACTTCGCCTGCATATCATCGGGTAGAGAAACTTTACAATAATATAACTTACATATCAGGACAACATATAGGCTATAATTTATAGAGATATCGTTTTATTTAGAGTAATTCATACTATAAGTGTCAAGTAAGTAGGGAAAAATTCCGCCATATTTTTTTCTTAATCAACAATAATAATAAATTAAATGTTCCCAAAGCAAAATGGGGGCGGGTCGTTAGTATTAAATATTTTTTCAAGCGTATCGTAATAATAATAACATGAAATTATGTACATTGTATACATACACACATCAAAAGCGTCTTCATTTCAAATTGTTAAATACATAACGGAAGGATAGTTAGTTGTAAATATTAACAATCACGATTCAACATAAGTACGAACATGGAAAACAAATTGCGAATCATATTTATACATAGTAATTTTAAAACAATGAATTTGATTAACATTATACTTCGATTACACCATGTTACGGAATTACTTGTCTAATCTCTTTTAATTCAAATTCAGTTGGTTTTTTTGCCTGCCTGTTCTAGTAATCTCGAGGGACTACCGAGAGAGTAGGTGAGCTCACGGGGCTCAACCTGGCGTATTTGCCAACACTAGAGCTTGCAAGAGCAGTGCTTCGCAGAATCTACCACCGGATTGGTAAGGCGACCCACTGAGGAAATCCGACAAGAAACTCAGTTGGTTGTGTCTAAGTTATTATCCGCAACATGCTTCGTCAGATTACAGAAATAGAGTTATCAGCAACATGCTTCGTCAAAAAGTACAATACTTACTTTCAGCTACAAGCGTCGTCATAAGTAATATATAGGTCCACGCTAACAGCAATGCGCGCGTAGGCATCGGCTAGTCAAACAAGCCACTCTGGGTCGCACCCGGCCCGAAAGTACCCATTACGCTAGCAGCATTGCCATGCTGTATGGCAATGGATAATCTCTGAACCAGGTACGACCCAGAAAGTAAGTGTGTGTCTAAGTGTAAGTTGCATAATACAATGATTGATTGAAAATAAGTCATCTAAAATGATCTCAATCACATTCTCTTACCGCAACCCTATCTACATATTTATGAAGCCAAGTGTGTTCTTCTCACTTGTAACCATTGCGTTGTTCATTGTGTTCATTTATATAGTTATGATCGAATCCAGAACTAACATCCCCCTTACTTTCCATAGCGCTATGAAGTAGCCTAATTAAGGGTTAGCTTTACTATGTCCACATATTTTAACGCGCACATTGCTGCAGTGATCAGTGTATCACAGATAACAAATAAGATTCTTTGTGTTACTTTTAAGATATTTAGAATTCAACGTTTTGCCCATAGACATTTATAACGTAGATACCGCCACCCACCTTGAGATATGAGTTCTAAGGTCTCAGTATAGTTACAACGGCTGCCGCACCCTTCAAACAGAAACGCATTACTGCTTCAGGGCAAAAATAGGCAGGGCGGTGGTACCTACCCGTGCGGTCTCACAAGAGTTCCTCCCACCAGTAATTACGCAAATTATAATTTTGTGGGTTTGATTTTTATTACACGATGTTATTCCTGTGGAAGTCAATTGTGAACATTTTTTTAGTACGTATTTTATTTCATTTCGGGATTCGAACACCGTTGCATCGTTAGATACGAATACAGCTGACGTCTTTATCCTTTAGGCCACGACGACTTCAAATATTTCAATATTCAATTCTTGTTTCAAATAAGGGCGGCAACAAGAGGAAACGGGCGCATTCGTTATGACGTTCGCATGGTATGTCAGTTCTGACGGCTCGTGTCTTGTAGAAAACACCCGAGCCTGTCCACCTCGACGTCTACAACATTCTCAGGTAAAGGTCAACATTCAGAACACCTAGTACTTGAGCCTTCAACAGAACAGCTTCAAGCGATTACCGGTTCAATCACGGAGCCATAAATGCGAATTCGACTGAGCAATTATTTGGCAAAAACGTTTGAGGTTTTAATTCTAGCTTTTTTATTAAAATTTTGTTTATAGAAAATTGTGATTTATTGAAACGACCCTAAGGTATATTCTAGGTTTTGTGTATGAAATCGTGACTTTGAGCACTTTGAGGGAGAACTAAGTTTGTTAGGTACAAAGACAAAATAATGTAGGCACGTAACGAATAGTTCATACGTAAAAATGATTTGATTTCTGAATGATTTTTTATTAGATTTTTTTATTGCCCCTGCAGGCAGACGAGCACACAGCCCACCTGATGGTAAGGGGTTACCGTCGCCCGTGGACGTCAGCAATTCCAAGGGCAGAGCCAAGCCGCTGCCTACCGCTAAATTGATTTATTATTCGCAGATTTACTGACGAGACGCCCACCTCTCGTTAAGCGGTTGCTAGAGACCTTTTTTTATGATTGAGGGATTACTGGTGGCCTTTCCAGTTTCACCAGGGCAGATGGGCGAGGAAAGGCTCAGCCAAAAGGGGTGGAATTTAGCTAGGGCTAATATAAGGCCCGAGCGCCTCCATAGGAGACTTAACAACTGAAGAGCAATTGCTTTGCGAATGAATCTACTACCGAATTGGAATCGCGACTCGCTGAGAAGATCCGGCGAAAAACTCAGCGAGCTAATGCTTAGGTTAGGATGCACATCGAGCTCTTTGCCGAGTTCTTTTATTTTATTTTTATTGCTTAGATGGGTGGACGAGCTCACAGCCCACCTGGTGTTAAGTGGTTACTGGAGCCCATAGACATCTACAACGAAATGCGCCACCCACCTTGAGATATAAGTTCTAAGGTCTCAGCATAGTTAACGGCTGACCCACCCTTCAAACCGAAACGCATTACTGCTTCACGGCAGAAATAGGCAGGGTAGTGGTCCTACCTATCCGCGCGGATTCACAAGAGGTCCTACCACCAGTAAAAGTTCTGGTTTGGTACCCGACAGCTCACCTACACGTTAGGGTTACGCTGACTTGACTTCTCAAGGTTATCATCAGCTTAGGTAGTAAATAATAAACAAAAAAAATGCGCCAATTGTGACCACAGTGAGTGAGAATAAATAGAGGTCACTGTATGACCTTAACATTAGATGTAAAAGTAGTAATGTGATATATACTCTATTATCATATAATTATTGTAACCTAAGTAAGTCTGTGTGTCCTGTCTATATCGGATTCTATTATTTTTTGTCTACTTTTTTGTTTGTCTGTTCGTTCGAGTATACGAAATCGATAACCGTATCAAGAAACATATAATTTATCTAATATTATATTATATAATTATATTATACTTAGTCTGGCCATAAATACTGTTAAAATTAAAGATACACAAAATATTACATTTGAATTTGGAATCTGTCATTTTTATATGATTGCTCATTGAGTTTTCTCATTGTACAATATTTTGCGATATTAAAATGGAGTGGGGTAATAAAGAGAACCGAATCGCTGTGATTGCATTACACAAAGTAGGTATGGAGCAAAGCAAAGCAAAGCAAAATGCAATTTTTAAAACTCTCCATATGCTTGGTATTAGTAAAATGTTTGTGTACCGGGCTATTAATAGGTGCAATGAGACCTCCTCTGTTTGTGACAGCAAAAGACCTGGCCGTCCACGTAGTGTTCGTACGAAAAAGGTGGTCAAAGCAGTAAGAGAAAGAATTCGAGGATATCCTGTCCGAAAGCAAAAGATTTTATCTCGGGAGATGAAGATAGCACCTAGAACCATGTCGCGTACTTTAAAAGATGACATAGGACTTGCAGCCTATAAGAGACGTACTTACTGGTCATTTCTTAACTGATAATTTAAAAGAGAATAGGGTGGTAAAATCGAAACAACTACTGAAGCGGTACGCAAAGGGAGGTCATAGAAAATTTTTGTTTACGGATGAGAATTTTTTTACAATTGAGCAACATTTTAACAAACAAAATGACCGTATTTATGCTCAAAGCTCGAAGGAAGCTTCCCAATTAGTCGACAGAGTGCAACGTAGGCACTATCCGACTTCAGTGATGGTTTGGTGGGGTATTAGCTATGAAAGAGTGACTGAGCCATACTTTTGTGAAAAAGGTATCAAAACATCGGCACAAGTGTATGAAGATATCATTCTTGAGAAGGTAGTGAAGCCCGTTAACAACACCATGTTCAATTACCAAGAATGGTTCTTCCAGTAAGACTCGGCGCCAGGTCATAAAGCTCGGTCTACGCAGTCTTGGTTGGAAACGAACATTTCGGACTTCATCAGAGCTGAAGACTGGCCGTCGTTTAGTCCCGATCTTAATCCGTTGGATTATGATTTATGGTCAGTTTTAGAGAGTACGGCTTGCTCTAAGCGCCATGATAATTTGGAGTCCCTAAAACAATCCGTACGATTGGCAGTGAACAATTTTCCCACGGAAAGAGTGCGTGCTTCTATTGGTAACTGGCCACAACGTTTAAAGGACTGTATTGCAGCCAATGGAGACCACTTCGAATAAGCTTTTTATACTTTAAACTGTTTTATATTTATGTATTAAACTAACACACTGTAAAAGTAATAAATGTTATTTGCCATAGATTTTTTTTTGTTTTCCTTTGTAACAGTATTTATGGCCAGACTAAGTAACTAGTCAGGTCATAAGTGAGTCGTCTATTATCAAAGGTGGCAATCTGTGTATTTGGACAAAAAAATGTTATTGATATGTCAATACAGATTGATTTGAATATAATCGTCTCCTTCAAAGAATACGGTTCAAAACTTGCATTAAATAAAGGTTAATACTTAACCTGTTATTTATCTAAGATGTCGTTCAGAAGAGTTTTGTGATTGCCAATGGAATACAAAGTCAATAATTCGCTTTTCTGATTTACCAATAATTGTCCAAAAGTCACATTGCCGGCTTTGATAATAGTCGACTCAAGTATTGTCACACAGTAATAACTTTTCTTTTAGAATGCTGGCCACAAAAAAGTTTATTGAATTCGAATTTCGAATTGTTCATGAAAATAAAAATGTATACTTTTAGAATTTTACTCATTTTTAAATATGGAGTGGACGCTTAAAGAAGACCGTGTTGCAGTTATTGCGTTGCATCGTTGCGGTTACGCGCCAATTCAAATTNGAGGAAGTAAGGGAGGACTTAAAGTCGACAAACTTGATAAAAGAATGGGACCACTTGGAGATAAGATCATTGAGACCGATGGGCGGAGGAAACCAGACGGCAACGGTGATCCTGGATGAAAAGGATGCAGGAAGGCTGCTTGCGGGTGGGAAGATAAGAGTAGGGCTAAATATATGCCACATTCATGAAAGAATTGAACTGCTGAGATGCTACCGGTGCTGGGAATATGGCCACAAAGCGGAAAACTGCAGCGGTGAGGACAGGAGTAAGGCATGTAGGAGGTGCTCGGAAGCGGGCCATATTGCTGGCGTTTGCGTAAATGAGCAATTTTGTCCCCTGTGTAGTAAAAAACGACACACAGCTGGCACCGGTAGATGCCCACTCTTCCGGGAGGCATTGGAAACCGCGAAGCGAAGTCAAACCTATAACAAAAATGGTTTTTAAAGTGTTACAGATAAATATAGACCGAGGGAAAGCCGCGCACGACCTACTCTGGCAACTGCGAGCAAAATGAACGCGGATCTCGTGATGCTAGCTGAACCCAATAGAAAATTGGCAAAAGCTGCTGGATGGGAGTGTGACGCCAGGGGAGATGCAGCCCTGGTGATTCTTAATAAAACACTGACGGTTTCTGAAATTTATAGGGGGAAGGGATTTATTGGGTTCAAGTTGAAGGACTTTGCCGCGTTCAGCTGTTATATATCTCCCAACTGCAGTTTTGAGGAGTTCAAAGCAGACGTCGATGAGCTTTGACACTACTTAAAAAACAAAAGACACCGATCCTAGTGGCAGGAGATTTTAACTCTGCATCGAGAGCGTGGGGCAGTAAAGCAACCAACAAAAGGGGCCACTACCTGCTGGAAATGGTGGCGGACCTTGACACGGTCATCATAAATGAAGGCGTGACCCCAACTTTTGAAAGAGGAGACAGAACATCTAGGCCCGACATCACCATGGCCTCTGAAACGCTGGCAGGCAAGATTAGTAATTGGCAAGTGCGCGACGAGGAGACAATGAGTGGACATAAATATATAGCCTACGAGATAAAGCATGTATTGCCTCTACCCCAGAGCCATGCACAAATGAAAAGGTGGAACCTCCAAAGGCTGGACGTAGATAAGTTCAGTAAAAGCCTGAAAGGAGCGCAGATCTCGACTCCCATGGAACTGGTGCAGGCTACGACGGCAGCGTGTGACGCTTCTATGCCAAAGCAAAACAACCGCAAGAAGAAAGGAGTGTACTGGTGGAACAAGGAAATTGCGGAAGCAAGGAAGGAGTGTTTGAAATGCCGAAGGAGGTACACAAGGAATAACAAAAAGCTAGGAAAAGGGAAAGACAGGGAAAGTGACGAAGAAAATGAACACAAAAAGCAGTATAAGGAAGCGAAACTGGAGCTACAAAGACGAATATGGAAAGCGAAAGACGATAAATGGAGGGAAGTGTGCGAGGAAGTCGACAATGATATATGGGGACTGGGATACAAAATAGTGGCAAAAAAGCTACGCGGAAATTCACCGATAAATATGGGCATGGCCCAAATTCAAAGCATAGCTGATGGCCTCTTCCCGGAACACATAGATTTCGAACGGAAAACGAAACCGTCACAGGAGTTCCCAGAGGTGACCGAGGAGGAGATCATCCAACTAAAAGCTCGCATAAAGCTCAGGAAAGCCCCAGGGCCCGACCGGATTCCGCCGGAGATAGTGACTCTAGCAGTAGCAGTAATTCCAGACAGGATAAGGCTTGTGTTGCAGAAGGTGCTGGAGTCTGGCGTCTTCCCCAACAGCTGGAAAACAGCCAGACTAGTCCTGCTAAGAAAACCAGGCAAACCCGCTGAAGATCCTGCGGGGCACAGGCCGCTATGTCTACTGGACTGCTACGGAAAGCTGCTGGAGTCGCTGATCCTAGGCAGAATAGAAAAACAACTAGTGCAATCGGACTGTTTACAAGATTCACAGTACGGGTTCAGAAAGGGGAGGTCCACAGTGGATGCAGCCAACAAGCTACTTGAGATAGCGGAAGACGCGAGACGAGGAACCCACCGCACCAGAAGAATCTGCGCAGTAGTGGCCCTCGACGTCCGAAATGCTTTCAATTCTGCATCGTGGGAGCTCATCCTGGAGGAAATGGCTGCAATAGGTATGCCTCAATACATCTATAATATCATAAACAGCTACCTCCAGGACAGATGCATCATACTGACAGACGCCGAGGGAGGGGCTGTAGAGAAAAAGGTTACCGGTGGTGTTCCGCAGGGGTCGATACTGGGCCCCACGCTGTGGAACATACTCTATGATGGGGTACTGCGCCTCGAACTGGGGGACGGGGCAAAATTAATAGGCTTTGCTGACGATTTAGCTCTGGTGGTGTCAGCAAAGAAGGAAGCAGAACTGATGTCAATAACGAACGTAGCTCTAGAAAAGATCAGCGCTTGGATGAAGCAGAAGCGGCTACACTTGGCCCCAGAAAAGACCGAGGCAATTGTCTTAAGTGGGCGAAGGAAGCTGAGCGAGATCTGCTTTACCCTCCAGGGCGTCAGGGTGGTTCCAACCGACAAACTTAAATACCTTGGGTTGTGGTTTGACAAAAGTTTGAAGTTCGGTAAACACATTGAGGAAACAACGGGTAAAGCCGAAAGATTGACGGCCGCCCTTGGCCAAATTATGCCCAGAAAAGGAGGGCCGAGGTCAAGCAAGCGCAGACTATTGGCATCCGCGATACAATCTGTGATGTTATATGGAGCACCGGTGTGGGCAAGGGTAATGAATGTAGCGAAGTACAGGAACATGTATAGCAAAGTGCAACGACAGCTGGCAATACGCATCTGTGGAGCTTACCGTACCATATCGCTAGACGCCGTCTTGGTGATAGCGGGCCTGATACCGATAGAACGGCTAGCAAAGGAACGGCAACGCTACTACCACGAGGGGACAAGAACGAGAGAAGAGGAAAGAGCACATACAATAAAAGAATGGGAACGAGACTGGCAGAAGGAGGGAAAAGGTAAGTGGACTCGTACAATCATACCCAACCTTAGGCTCTGGATGGGACGGAAACATGGCGAAACCGACAGACTGCTGACACAGGCCCTAAGTGGGCATGGAGTTTTCAACACTTACCTGCATGCAATAGGGAAAGCAGAAAGCGCAAGTTGTCCATACTGCGAACATGTTGACACACCGGAACATGCCCTATTTCAATGCATAAAGTTCTCAGAACTAAGAGAGAAAACGGAGGGAAGTGACGGAAAGGTGACTGTGGAAAACCTGATGGTGAGAATGATCCATAGTAAAGAAGAATGGGATAAATATGCGGGAATGCTCAAAGAGATAATGAGAGTGCGGGAAAAGGACGAAAGACTAAGGCAAGAATCTATCTAATAATCTATAATAATAATAATTTATAATAATCTAAAATAATGTATAATAATAATATAAAGACAATATAAACACATACAAACCTATAATAATATAAAGATAATATAAAGACAAAAGCCTCTCTGAAGGAATGCTCAGGCGGTTCTAGAGAGGACAGGAGAACAAACGGAAGGGGGTTTTAGTCCGTAGGATGCTGAGCCACCTTCTCAGTAGAGTCGGGCATGCCATCTGGCCCGGGCCTTTTGGTATCCATGAGGATTTCCCCCTACCGACGCAAAAAAAAAAAAAAAGGTTTCATTGTTCTAGACGAGCACATGAGTTCAGTAGTTACCTGGGATTTAATAGCCATTGGAACCAATAAACGCCACGATGTGATTGTCACTTTGAGACACGAGGTTTTGTGCTTTCGGTTTTGTTTGATTTTTATTACACCATAATATATATATTTTATTTTATTTTTTATTGGTAGGTTGAATTTAATAGCTAAATTCAACTTGAATAATGACTATTCTTTTTTACCAATCCTTTATTATGGTACTTTTTGAAACAATTTTAGGTAGCAGTAGAGGTTAGACGTTTCATCCAATTTAAATTCACCAAAGCAAAATTATTTCGATTGACAAATAAAGGGGGAGATAATAAGGAAATCATGTTGATAGGAACATTAGCTGTATTAAATCAAAATCGGCAGCGAGAACCGAATCGGTACCGCCTTTATCATTTCCGTATTGTCTGATAGAATTTGACTACCAAAGATAAAAGAAAACCAATTTAGCATTTCGATTTGCTTCGATCGAGAACGTAGGTACCTACTCATAAAATAACGGGTTTTAGTAAATCGTTCTTCGGAATGCACATTCTGCCCCAAAACGGGTGGAAGGGAGGAAGGTTAAGAATGTATTTCTTAGAAAAGTAGGTTATGTTTGGGTTTGGATATAGATATTAAATACTTAAGGTTTTGTTTTAGTCAAATAAATCTACGTGGGTCACAGCGACTGTTGTATTTTTATATCACTCCAACCAAGCACTTATGCTATTAATAATAACAAGTGAATCGTTTCCGAAAATGATGGCATAGTATGGTACTGCTAATCATTCTATGATAGTGGAAATTGCTATTACATTAATATTTGTTTTAAAACACACAGTGTGCAACAAAATCAAACTGCCGTTCGAGCCGACTTTAACAGCTTTGTTTTAACCCGTGGAGTTTCTCACCAGATCTTCTCAGCGGGTCGAAATTCTGATCCGGTAGTAGGTTCATTAGCGAAGTTGAGTTGAGTTGAGTTGATAGGTCTCCTTCGGAGGCGCTCGGGCAGCTGTTAGCAAATCCCACCCCTCCTGGCTGAGCCTTTGCTCGCTCACCTGTCTTGGTGAAACTGGAAAGGCCTCCGGGCCATCAGTAATCCTTCAAACATAAAAAGCTTTGTTTTTTCTCGTATTACGTATTACGTAGGTAGTTCTAGTTGTGGTTATTATTCTTTCTCTCTCTCGATATCAGGATCTGTTGATTGTTGTATATTTAGGTTAAGTTAATAAAACCGAAGAATCATCTCAAAGTAAATCTTTAGAAAATCAATTAGCAGGATCCGCGGGTGCTAGGTTATTTAAAGTTTACGAATTTTCTATCAATATGTAGGTATGTTATCGATAATATAATATGTTTATGCGTACTTTATTATATTAACAAAAATGCTAAGTTTATTGTAAGAAATTCATCTTTTGGGGGTAATGACTATGGGAAGATCTTCCAATGAGCAGGTGAAATTGTTCGGTAGACTGACAGTCCGGGTGTTATGGTTTGGAACTTGTATAGATCTAAGTTTATCATGAAAATGTCAAAAGCGAGATTCAGGCATCTGCCAAATATCTTGTGTTCCGTCATAGCTACTGCCACACACCCAATAAGACATTCTTTGCGTAGTCCTTGTGGGCAAGTAATGCTTCAGGACTAAGTTTTCTAAAATTATAAAATGTATAAGGAATTCCAATAAGACTTTTCATTTTGAATAGCCTGCCATTTTAAGGTATGTCACGAGTCAACTTGACTACTTGACAGATGATGAGTAATAGAAAAAATAAAAATGGAACGATAGGTACAAGCTTCGACAACGCATTTAAATTAATAAAATTTACTAAAAATTTCGGGTAGCAGTTCGCAAAACAAAATTATTTTGTGTCATCTCAGCCAGCAATTGTGAAACTGGTGGAAAAATTTGAGCTATTGATAAAAGTTTGTGATGTGAAGAATCGAACTCATGCATGGTTAGGTAGAAAAAAAGGGGTAATTGGTGAAAAGTTTCCTGACCGTGTGATTTCTCGAAGAGGTGATCTTAATTGACCATCGAGATCTGGTGATTTAACATCTAAGACTTTTTTTCTTTGGGGCTACGTGAAAGATAAGGCCCACGATCGATTCCAAGACTTCAAAGATGGAATTCGTGAAGTTATTCAGGATATTCAGTCGCAAATTCCCAAATTGGCAATGGAAAATTTCATGAAAAGATTATGTCTCTGAAAGCGAAGCCGTAGCGGAAATTTAGCTGTAATTGTTTTCCATTATTAATGTAATACCTTCCGTTTTACAATGAAGTAAACATACGATGATTTCGCTAAAAACAGTCGTTTTTTTACATCAAAATGAAACCTGTTAATGAAAAACCCTATGCAATAAATAAATAAAAAATATCAACGTGTGATTACAAGCAGAGTTCTGTATTCTGCCTTGGCTAGAATAAAACTAAATAGTTTTATTTTACATTTTTTATCATGCCATCAGCAACGACTGCTTTCATTGTAGCTTTAGCTGCGAGTCTACAATATAGTACAGTATAGTTCTTTAAGAAGACATTCGCAGTTTAAGTATAAGTTCTATATTTTTTATTTCTACTTTAAGTAGAATGGATATCGACGCTTGAAAGGCAAAACTGGAGCCCATAGACACCTACAACGTAAATGCGCCACCCACCTTGAGATATAGGTAAGTTCTAAGGTCTCAAGTACAGTTACAACGGCTGCCTCGCCCTTCAAACCGAAACGCATTACTGCTTCACGGTAGAAATAGGCGGGGTGGTGGTACCTACCCGTGCGGATTCACAAGAGGTCCTACCACCAGTAACTACGCAAATTATAATTTTGCGGGTTTGATTTTTACTACACGACGTTATTCCGTCACCGTGGAACTCAATCCGTGAACATTTGTTGAGTACGTATTTCATTAGAAAAATTGGTACCCGCCTGGGATTCGAACACCGGTGCATCGCTTCAATATGAATGCACCGGACGTCTTATCCTTTAGGCCACGACGACTACTTAGCGACAATAACTGCTTTATACATAAATGATAGGCAATAACTATATTCAATGCGCAAAAAAAAATATATTTCTAGGTCTATTAAAATCATTTCAATCCTACAGCTAGATTCGTTAAAATAGATTTTTTTTCAGGTATTTAAATTTTAAATTAGTCTATTGTAAAGTTCACGCATTGTCGCTTAGTCACGTTTGCCTTCCAAGCGTCGATATGGTCATCCAATAGTGAATGATCACCGTCGCTTCTATAGATGTCAGCAATCTCAGGGGCACAGCCAAGCTGCTGCTAATACCGAGGATCCTCTCTAAAACTCATTATGAACAAGAAGTTGTCGTGGCGCTCGCGAAGCTTAATTGTGGTAAATGCATTTCAAAGCCTGATAGATTGTACGTGTCAAAAAAGGTGTCTTAAAACTCACTGTGAATTGGTTCTAGATGAATGGATGAACTACTCTGTTTCGGTGGTAGGTAGTGCAATGTTAAAAATAATAATATGAAGTTATCAATTATGAACAATTTCTCAGAGCATTCGCGTTAACACTCGTAATTTGAATGGAAATATACTTGCATTACGAGTAAGTTTACCAAAAAGATTTGCTAGTTTTTAATGCCAAGTTTAATAATTAGAGAAGAGAATAGTGATCTGTTTGTCATATTTAATTATGTTTGAATACCATATTTATGATATTATTGGTATTTTCGGCGCTGCGACCTTAATACGGTTTGGACGTGGAATGTAGGAGGGTCATCGTTCTAACTATATTGAATTCTTCCTTTTCGTGGTATAAAATACAATTAAAGAGAATATAAATAATGTATTTGTTTGTCAATGATTCTCTTCTGCCAAAAACAAGATTCATGAAACTTACAATGGATAGATAATTTTTTGAGAAAACCTCCGGGACATAGGGTAATAGAATATTTCCTCTGCGAATACAGTCCTGCTCAAATAACCAGAAAATTAAAACGATAATGAAATTCTATATTACTAAAGCCTTTAATTTGGTTCAGCTTTCGGAGCTTAAGGATAAAATTTGTCCGCTGTGAGTTCTCTGGATAATGTTAGTGCCTCTTACCCTTCGACGATTGTTATGATTGACTTAAAACATAACACATAAGATTTCTTGTGATTTTAGAGAATTACAGATGATTATTGAGGCAATTGTGATTGCATTAAACTATTATATATGACGGAGGAGAAACGCTGAAGGAATGTTTTTAAAAAGTGTGACGTCACCATTGCTGACGTCACGGTCATTAAGTTCTCGACGATGACTCATGTTTGGGCTTTCGAAACAAAACTTCACCAGAACTTCACAATAACTGCGTATATTTCACGAGAAGCGTGACAACATTCAGAGAGATCCGTACTGTTCTACGGCTCGGACACGAATGAATCAACGCTAGACAGCACGGCCGTATTTATAGGACTTCGTACACGTCAGCGTGTTTACAAGTATTAAACACGTGAGCGTGTTTACAAGATTATAAAGTATTGAAATTACAATAAAAGGGACTGTTTAACATCAATTTCTTATCACAGAGTAATTAGTTGATGATCAGTAGGTAAATAGTCCTATTTGCGCCGACATATATTATGATTGTTATGTATGTAGTAACTTTTTGTAAGCGTTAGCTTTGCAAAAATTAAGTAACCTTTTATCTTCCCAGATAGGGTACTAGAAAACAGAAGTAATTATTTTAGTTTTTATTTACTTGTTTTTTTTCTTCATTATAATGCGTAATTGGGTGAACTTCATGTAAGTAGATCAATTTATTGCGTAGATTCGTTTAGATTCCTCGATTATATAGACTGGTAGAAAAGCCTTAGCTTCTATCCGAAATCCTCCCGTGACTCTTATCAAGTTTCTTAAACCCAATTCATCCCACTGCAGGTGAACACATAGCAAAATAATAAATTGGTTTATTTGAAAGTTAGCCTTAATTTTGTGGCGAATTTTTTTTCTCCTATAAATTTTCTACATAAGGATCGATCGTTGATTTACCTGTATATGTACGTAAATTTGTAAATGATAAAACTAAAATGTGTTAAAGTTACAAAAGTACTACTTTTCCATAAACCGTGTTATTATATTTTACTTCTTGACAATTTTCATAATTACACACATTAACGCAGTCTAGTCCAATGTTTTTATAATGTTCTTAGACTCAACAAGTACTGATTGGTTTTCAAATATTTTTAACAACGCTTATTTTGTAGGCCATTTGGCTGATTACCAATTGAATTAGAAAAAAAAATGAATTAAAAATAAAATATTTGCACGGCATAGATTTTCAAAGTTCGAATTACAATTTACCTACCTATCTTTTTTTTGTTAATGGTGTGGTGTAAAATTATAGTTTTTGTATAGTTTTAATTTTAGAACAAGTTAGCAGTTAATTTCCAACTTATGCCACAATGTGCAACATACAGTGGGGCTATTTAATGTGAGAGGGAATGTTACCGGTAGTAGGCCTGCTTCAAACTGAGATTACTCAATAGAGTATTGTTGAGGAAATTGGAACAAAAAAAAGTAATATTATAAAGTAATCTTTATAATATTACTTTTTATAAGGTGTTATAAGGTGACAATAATTTGTCACCTTATAACGTGGACAATCAAATATTACCGCCATCCAGTCAGTTCAAAGGCTCCAGTTATAGCGACAGTTCCGTGTGGTGAATAAATATATATTTTTTCATAATATGTGAATGGAAGTGTAGTGTTCTATAGATATTTACGAGTGACAAAATATAGTCATTTGTTGGTTGAATTGACTAGCATAGAAAGAAAGTAGAAATTTTTATGACGATTTTACGGCATTAATTTTAAACACCTCTAGAAAACAATATTAAACATCGAGAAAATAGGCAGATGGACACAAAATAATGTGGTCCTATACTTAAGGGTTCAATTTTTGCACTAAGTATTGGAACTCTAAAAAGTATTATATTATTATGTGAGATAATTTCAATTTTTCATCTAGAGTAAGTTTCCGACGTACTGTTTGAAATTCAATACGGATAATTTAGTACGAAAAATGATGAAAATCTCCCTAGTTTTTATGTGAAATCATTCAACAGTAATAGTAACGTTATCGACGGACAATGCTATCAGTTTTCACATCATTAGTTTTTCTGTGGTCACATCTCACTTTTTTGTATACTATCCTGTTTCCAAAAGATTCAGAACAAAGATAAATAGAGAGTTTTAAACGATAATAGTGTTACTGAACAAAAATAAGCTTTTGTAGATTCGCTTGAATGTTCTTAAATTTATAAAAAATAACTCAATTGCTACATTTCCTCATGATTTGAAAATATGGTGATATGATGCGTGATGACCCTTTTTGAGTCGCTGTTGTAGATATAAGTTATAATATAATACTTCGACAATTAAGTATATTGTGTATTATTATTTATTATTATCAGGCCAAAGATAAATATAAGCGTTTTCAATAAAAACTATTCAAACAGCTTGGGACTTTTAAAATGGAATGGTATCTTAAATTTGGTTAATGTAAGAAGATTAATTTATTTCTTGTTCATGCCTATCTATTACTTGATCTTAAAAATAATTGTATATCTCAGTTGAACACACTACGCGTAACCTACGGAACTTGGCGTTTTTATCGGATTTTAGTTCATCCTCATAAAAGGAGGTGGTATCCGCTTTGAGACATCGTATATCATTTTTTATGATGTAGGTAGTATGGTATCCTGAGTGCTATAAAAATAAGAAAAGATATAATATTTCGAGGAATTTCAGAGAAGGAATATAACGAATAGTACCATAGTGTTACTGTAATTTGATATTGCGTCGGAGAGTCATCATCGGACACGAGTTATGTTGTAAAAAATGGCGTTACAAATTCAATTAAATGTGACAACTCTCCATTCCAGCTTATTAATTTGTTATAAAAAAATCCTTTTGTGGATTCAATTATAATATTCATTTATAAGTCCGTTTGAGTTAGAGCTAGAACCAACTTGCTCTCAATTGCCATACCCCCTTGGGAAATTCAAGAACGAGTAATCCAATGTCTAAGGCAATATGGCGAAACTAAGTACTACACAATATCAAAAAGTAATTTATTGTTATAATTAGTTAATTAATACTTAATTCGTTACTGGTGCCCAGGGTGCTCCAAAAGATATAATGAACATAATCGTCGGTCGGTATGTTCTAATATTTGTTTAAAACACTTTTTTACGGATTTGTATAGTTTTCTTAGAGCTATGATTAAATATAATAAATGTATAAAAATATTACAATTAATAAGAGCTCTAATTTGATCGCATATTGGAACGACAACATCTTAAATAAAGTATATATATTGGTATAATGTATTATAATATAAAGTAAGTATATGTGTGTATGTTATATATATATATATATATATGTGTGTGTGTGTGTGTATTTGTATGTATTTATATTGTTTTGTATCTTGTAATATGTATATATTATTATATGTAATGTTTACTGTATGCACTAGGTTTGTGTTCCTAATTCTTCTTTCCTTTTGCGGGCCTACTGGAAGAGATTTCAGCATGAAATAAGTAGTGCCCTTGTACTCTGTATCCTTATTGACGTGTCTTTTCTAACAGCTGTGTGTACAAAATATATTAAATAAAAATAAAATAAATAAGACAATTTAATAAATTTAAATCATGGTTTGTAGTTGAATTTAATGGCTATAGTGTCGAAAATCAACGGGTATTAATTTAGGAAAGTAGTTAAAATTTTGTACTGACCCGATCTCTGTCAAGATTACTATAAAATGTTTGCGTTTTACCATTTTAAGGAGAAACTATAGTTTACAGGTTCTCGTTGCGTATGGATGAAATGAAATAGTTCGTGTGGTTATTGATTTTTTCTTTACCAACTTCATTAAGTGTTGAAGCTAATCTGAGGAAATGGTAAAGCAATTTAAAAATCATTTAAATTAACTTTTAGTTTCTTTTTTGGATCTTCCTCAGTGGCATTGTATAGCTAAAGCGTTAAAATGTAATCAGAAGTGCTCATAAAATTTCATAAGATCAATTGAAAATGAAGGTAACCTCGCTTTGTTACGTTGGGTACTTAAAATATTTATAAACGTGCAAAAGCTTTCCATTTAATGTTCGTCTTCCAATGCTTGCTAATAGATTTTCGAAGTCGTCATGTTACTAAAGGATAAAAACGCCCGGAACATTCGTATCGAGTGTTGCGACTGTACTGCGGTGTTCGAATACCGGCGGGCAGGTAAATTTTTTCCTAATTAAATATGTACTAAACCAATCTTCACGAATTACTAAATTAAGTCGTCGTGGCCTAATGGATAAGACGTCCGGTGCATTCGTGTTGAGCGATGCACCGGTGTTCGAATCTCAGGCGGGTATCAATTTTTCTAATGAAATACGTACTCAACAAATGTTCACGATTGACTTCCACGGTGAAGGAATAACATCGTGTAATAAAAAATGAAACCAGCAAAATTATAATTTGCGTAATTACTGGTGGTAGGACCTCTTGTGAGTCCGCGCGGGTGGGTACCACCACCCTGCCTATTTCTGCCGTGAAGCAGTAATGCGTTTCGGTTTGAAGGGTGGGGCAGCCGTTGTAACTATACTTGGGACCTTAGAACTTATTCTCAAGGTGGGTGGCGCATTTACGTTGTGGATGTCTATGGGCTCCAGTAACCGCTTAACACCAGGTAGGCTGTGAGCTCGTCCACCCATCTAAGCAATAAAAAAAATACTTGCTCGTATTAACATCATGCATTAAAATCACACCCGCAAAAACTTGCGTAATTGCTGGAGGTAGGCCGTATAGTTAGCCCGCACGGATAGGTACCATCAGCCTGCCTATTTCTGCCGTGAAGGTAATGCGTTTCGGTATTAATGTGGTTAATGTCTATGGGCTCTGGTGACCATTTGACACCAGGTTGCCCACGGGCTGGTATAGCAGTCGTAGCCTAAAAATATAATGTAATGTAAAAAAAATACAAGGCTCCTACGCTGTTAAAAGTTTATAATGTGTTTTTTAGAATATAAAAAAAACATTTCCGACATTGATACAAAGTATCTAAGGTTAGCAGCGGAGAGGTTAATGAGAATGAGACTCATTTCGCATCCCGCCTCGTGGGCCGATGTGGGGCGAGTAATAAAGTTTTACGCTACGACCCTTATTACCCACCGCTCCCGACATTCGCCGTGCTCTTCGCCAGACAAGGTGATTAACAATACGTAAATTGATTCTCTTGCCAGATTTAATTGCATTGTTTACAAGTTAAAAAAAAAGACATTCTAAATAATATATTACATATAGGTTGATTTTAGGGTATAGAGTTTATAGCGTATTAAGTAGTAACCGGAGTCCGTAGGCATGGCACCTATAATTTGAGAAATGAGATTAACCTCTTGCTTTCGAATATGGGCTAAATTTATTTTTAGTCGGAACACGTGATTGCTTTGTAAGTTACCAAAATAGTGACATTTACTTGAGGGTTTAGAACGCTCTACCACTGAAAACGAAATTTGGGCAATTAGTTGAATTCTTTTTTTTAAGAAAATCATTTAGGTTACAATCAGAGCTGTGTCTCGAACAGACGTATCGGCAAGGGGATGTCGGTTCATTAGGTCTTGCAAGCTAAAGAGTTACGTTGGTTTCCCCGCTGCGTCAGCGGCCGCCCCTCGTTACCCTAATGATAACGATTCTGTTCCACCGAAGGCGCACTTTTAGTTCTGTAGAATCGTTTACTGTTACCCTTCGTTAATGGCCTAATGTTTCGGGCTACTTCACGTTTATTTTCTTACTCAATCACTTCTATCTGGGGATAGGCAATAAACATTTATGTTCGATCTCAAAGTGATTAACGTATTTCGATTAAATTATACGCATTTTGCTGCTATTTCAATATAACGATCATTTATCAATAAATATATGTCATGTATTTTAATTATTTTCGTTCGAAGATATTTCGCGTTTCACAAATCATTCGTCAGGTATGCATACCCTTTCCAAATTACGTTTATTTCTAGCTAAAAAACGACAATGTAACTGAATAAATTAAATCTTCTGACCCAAGACGGTATCATTCTAAGCAAATTAATTTGTACCTTTTTGTAAGCTTTGGTTTAATTTATACATAATGATGATTATGTACTTTGGAGTGAATAATTAGTGATGTACCGAACGCATAGATAAGACTATACTGCCTATTCCTGTTGCTTAGCAGACTTTTTGCCCGATTGAAAGATAGAGGAGGATACAATATAATTGATAATTCTTCCTATTCCTTCAAGTTCTCGTCTCCTTGGATTCCGGTAGGACTAGGAGGCTGTGAGTACGTCTCCTAATTAAGACCAATAGGCTTTAGTAATGTAAGCGTTGCTTATGAAATCCAAAATGCCATTTTTTTTAAAAAGACACGTTTGTAATACCATTCTTAAAATTTAATGAATCAGGAAGTTCTTTTCAGCAATATGTAACAAATTCGGATTTTTTCCTTCATGAAAAATTTGAAAATAAATCTATTATACATGGTGCTCTTATACTTTTGTTATATTATATTATACAGTAAAATTTGGATTTCAAAAGCAATTACTCGAAAAAAATTAATGATGAAAGTAATTATTCATGAACAGCACAAAATGCTTTGAAGGCGTTTTTGTTTTCTTTAAAAGAATGTCTCTAAAACCAAAAAGACTATATCGATTTTTTACATTAATTGTTAGATAGAGCATTTCGCCTGTGTCCAAGTTTGATATTGTATTTGTGGGACACAAATGTGTGTGTGTTTTCTTAGGCAGCGGCTTGGCTCTGCCCCTGGCATTGCTGAAGTCCATGGGCAACGGTAACCACTCACCATCAGGTGGGCCGTATGCTCGTCTGCCTACAAGGACAATAAAAAAAAACCCTATGTATGTACATGGTATATGTATGCTTGAGAATCATTAGGTAGTTTTGTAAGAGCTTTTCCTTTTTATTCGCTTTAGTGCGAGCGCCGTCATTTCCTGACTATGATTTATCTTGCGGCCTCTGAGTTGAGGGTCACTTTAATAAATGTATTCGGGAAAGGTGCTCCCAGAAATGGATGGGGAATGTTCTGGATGCAATAACCTAATATACAGAAGATATACGTCTGCTTGGCAGAATGAAGAAATATTAATTTATCTTTTTGAGGGGGAAAATAAATAAAATGTGTTACAATGAAGAGCGGACTTTATAGAGTTAAATATAAAATATAGTGGATACTTTAAACACAATGTGGAATGTATGATTCGTTTGTTTGTTGTTTCATTGTGTTGATCAGTTTTTAAAATAAATGTTTAACGCTATATTATAATTATATTTTTAGTTTGTCGTTTTATACAAACTAAAAACATTATTCAGGTATATAAGACGTAATCTGTTTCCATTAAGCATCAAAAAGAGTAGTAGTGCTTTCTTGCAAACGCAGAAAAGTTAGAAGAACAAATGCCTTTTAAAAATAAAAAGAGTTCGCGAAATAACCTATTATAAAAACACTGTGTAAATAAAATTTCATGCAAAGTTTAAATAACCCAAATTAAAGAGCACAACAAATAGGACACTTCAAAAGCCTTGCCGGAGTTATTCATGAGAATGCTGGTCGAAATTTTTGGGATAAGATGTTAAAAAGCATAAAGAGTTAAAAGAAAAATAAAACTGCTCGGGATTTAAAGCTTTTGTTCCTATTACATAATTACATAATGAACAACAATATTTTGTACAAACTTGAATATCTTAACGTTCTCGAATATATTGGTATGATCAATGTATGTGTACCGGCGAAAATTAATGTAAATACAATAAAAATAATTTAAGAATGAAATCATAATTTATAACGGAATAGATCCAACAGGGAGCAATCTCTGCCTCAGTGACTGAAAAATATATCGCATACTTACAAATACTCGTCCTCAAAATAACATATTAGGGAGTGCCGAGTATGACATAAATAGTGGCGGTGTGGAAGTCAGTTGACTATATAAAAATGAGGTTGTGAGGGATGTAACGATGGAGGCAGAGCGCCGGCGCCGAAGTTCGCTCAGTCGGATTCATACAGAACGTCGGCAGACTCGACGGCGCCGCAAGTGTCAGTGAGCGCAGTCTTCGTAGTCGCTCCGCGCCGCGCTGTCCCACGTTCCTTACGAAGATTACACATTTTTCGGGGTTCCTTGCCGTACATTATACAAATAATCCGTTACCTGTTTTCAGTTGTGCGCTGTGTGACGTAAATAATCCCGGAATGAAGGACAGTAAAGTTATAGTACAATTAAATTAGGTGTTTGTGTTTGTGTGAAGTAATTTGGAAATATGTTATGGATGAATGGAAGATTAACAAGCAGTGTCATGATTTGGAGCAATATGCGACATGCAAATAATTTTCAGTATCATATTTTACTGAATCCGGCATAAAACTGACCTGAGTGGAAAATTTTAAGATGGCCTTGTCGCTAAAAATATTTTTATTCATCGCTATTATTTCGATGGTTAATGTAACAAATACTGTTTCAACCTTTTTGGAACCATGGGAATGTTCTGATAAATACACGTCGTGCGACAAGTGTTCTTTTACCATAACTTTAACGGAGACAGCAGTAGGGCACAATCATGTATTAGTTTGTTGCACTGGAACAGGAGAACAAGATTGGATTCAAAAGCTCACGAATAAAACCTACGTAGAAGTAGATATACACCTTGATCTTATTATGTGCAATGTGAGCAACATTGATTTCATGGTACCTAAATTTGATACGTTTTCGATAGCTATAAGAAATAACAATATAGCAAATATAAATTTAGACATGGAAAATAAAAATTTACAAAGTATTGATATGTCTTCAAATACATTAAAATTTATTACCAAAGGCTTGTTTAATAAATTTTCAAACCTTCGAAAATTAATATTGAGTCAAAACAGTATCATTGATATATTTGATGGGAGTTTTGATGGGCTATCGAAATTGGAATCTCTGGACCTATCTGAAAACAAATTAACGATATTAACAAATGTTTTTACGGCACTGAAAAATCTCCAACATTTAAATTTAAGTAGGAACAACATTGAATTTATTCACGAAAATTATTTCAACAACTGGTTGCTGCAACATTTGGATGTTTCACACAACAATTTAAAAAAAGTGGCACCAGGAGCTCTACAGCTTTTGCCAAACTTAGCACGACTTTTGCTGACAGATAATCCGCATTTAGGCATTACGCAACTAGACACACAACTATTGGTTGGCACTGGCCGTAGATTGCAGCAAATAGATGCGTCAAGGATCGGCCTGTACCAGGTTCCAGAAGCGTTTACACACTCTGTTCGTTTCCTGTCGCTAGTCGGAAATAGAATATCCGCAGTGAGATGTGGAGATCTTGATAGCTACCCGTTACTACAATCGCTTGATTTTTCGAATAATAAAATAATGTTAATCGAAGATGATTCACTTGGTCGTTTGGAAATGCTATTATTTTTGAATTTAAATAAAAACTTATTAACGGCCATACCAAGATCATTGCCGGATGAACTGAAATATTTTTCTTTGAACAATAACTTGGTAAAGAATCTTTCCATTCCTGATTTCAAAGGGTTACCAAACTTGCGCATAGTTCTGTTACAAAATAATAACATCAAATTAATTGAAGATCATGTTTTTGATGATCTGTTGTCTCTCGAAATCTTGGACATTTCTAATAACCCAATACAAACATTATCGTCGAGTTCATTTGACGGCCCCCTATCTCTAAGGGATTTAAGACTATGCTATTTAAATCTATCTTTACCGGTACAAGATGGCACTTTTCCGATTTCTTCCCCAGAAAATGTACAGATGCTTCATTTACAGTCTAGTCCAGGATTAGCTAAACTTTTCCTGGCAGATTCAGCCGCCTTAGCCGCATTTTCACATTTACAATATTTAGACTTAAGAATGAATGATTTGCCAGAAATCAGAAAGGATTTATTGTTTTATTTAAGCCAATTGAAAACTTTAAGATTGCACGGTAATAAAATAAATTGCAATACTGAATTATGGCTCAAAGATTGGATGAATTGGAATAATACTTTGGCTGCAGAAGAGACATGCTACTACTCAAGTACGGAAGCGAAAACTGAAGTAACAAAGTTCAACTGCACATTCCCTGAAACATTCACAATCAGCGATAGCTTACCGCCAGTTAATTTATATAGCACTGAAATGATTAACAAGCTATTAAGATATTATGGATATTTAAACAATAAAACTGAAAGAACTAATAAACGTGGAAACCATCGACATAAAGAGAATGGCAAACAAGTTTTTGACAATCAGATAAACAATATTCCGAACACAATTGAAACTACTAAAGATTTAACTAGCTCCGAAAATCTTTTTAATAAATCTCAAGATGAAAACTTACAGCTGATCCAATATTCGAAACACGAATCATATAAATCGAAAAGTATCTTCAGGAAAAAAGATGATTCCATGGAGATATCCAAAAAAGGTGGATTGAGTAAAAGTTTAAATACTGCAATTAATGTATCTAAGAAGATTTTTGTTAATAGTTCTCAAATAAACATAACCAAGAAAAATGGAATTTCTAAAATGGTTGGTTCTAAAATTGGAGATAGGGTTTTGAACGAAAGTACATCAAGTCAAAACCTGAAGACGGAATACTCACCATACCAACTTAATCACCATCAATACGCTCAATATATTGGCATGTCCGCAGTATTCACCTTGATAATAATAGCTGTAATTATATGGGCGAGTTTTCGATTTAGGCAGAGACGGCGAGTTCCAGTCGTCAGCCCACAAAACGACGACCAAATAGAAGTATCAAACATTTCCGGCAGAGTGCTGTGGTGACATTTACGAGCAGTCGACCCGACACCTTTCGAATATGATTCTCTTCTGACGTAGCATTAATGTAAGTATAAGCCTGTTGTAGCCTTATGATATTAATCATTGTATTATTGTATACTGGTAGCAGACAATGCAACGAGCCAGCATGCGCTGATAAAGCCCATCTGTCTTGTCTCGCTTACATTTGAGATGAAAAATAGGCGATATGAGAGAAAATATCTATTTGTGCTACCAGGCAATCATACCTTCCAGTTTGAAGGCTGGGGCAGTAGTTGTACAATAAAGTGGAAACTTCGACTCTGAAGTTAGGTAGCCAAATTCACATTATGATGCCAATGAACACCCTTAATCACTTAAATTCCAGGTGAGCTATTCGTCAGCCCATACAAAGGAATAAAATAAAAATAAAAATATAGTTGAAACGGTTTTTCCGAATTCTGTTTACTGGTAGTTGGTCTACATAGCTTGTTGCTGCAGTGCATTAATTCTGTGCTACGTTATCAATGCAATAAAAAAAGTTTAACGTAGTGTTCTTTCATAATACTGTCACTTTGCGTGGAAATGTTACTTTCGATTTTAGTATTGATATTAAATTATTGGTGAATTTTTTAATTCGTAACATATCATTGGTCGCCTACATAAATTTAGATTGTATCATAATTATACCAATAAATAGCGAAGATATTTTTGTTCCAGTTCGAAACGGGCGACTGCGAGTAATATAGCTACGTTTGTGATAGACGTGGTAAATATTTTTCTAACAAATAAGTACGAGTACAAATAGAAAGGTCAGCCGAGAAAAAAATGTTCAGCTGAGTACTTTGTAAATATTAAAAACATATTTGTTCAATCATATAGGGATTTATTTTTGTGTAAAATCTTGGTAGAGTTGTTACGATAGATTTATTTAGTGTGCATATTATGTACATAAGTTGAAATACGACGCTTTGGTGTACAAAAATGCTTCAAAAATGAACGATGTAATAAGTTCAGTAATTAGCGTGTTAGTTAACACGGAAAATTGATCTACCATATATGTATTGTATGCATCAATTAATGATTTCACAAATACAAACGAGTGATATTGTTGACTAACGCAATATGCAATGTGAATGTGTAAAAACTTTACTAAAAAGTCATGTCTTCCCTAATTATCCTTTATAGCTGTGAATAATAATTAACTCTTTACTTATAAGTGCCAAAAGTTCATCAGCCTTTCGTACGGTATATACGTTATATATTTCGTATTTTATTTGTATCTTGAAAAACTACGCAGTTTCTAAATGTAAATAACAATGTAAAGTATTTTTATAGTAGAGTGAAATTTAAATACATGGTGTGACATTCATTATTCCTCTTGGTTAACGAATTTTGTTTTTCAAATGAATTTTAAAATGCAGTGGCCGAACATAGTGGTATCACTTGTAAATACTATTTATTAATACATAATGTGAGGTATTACATGCATACATAGTGTATCTAATTTAAAGTGTTGCTAAGAAACTGGCCATGTTTAGAAGTTTAATGGAAAAATTCAAGCACTTACAAAATTTCATTACTTTGTCTGGAACTTATGGTTGTAACTTGATGTGTATAAATTTTTCTGAGAATTATGTATAGATTAACGTTTTTTACGTGACAGTAGTTTCATATGTTATATTATAAAACCGAATAGCCAAAGATTAATAAACAATAGAAATTAAATGTGAGTTTTTTTTCATGTCGTACATTCCAACTTGATAGTTAATTAATCTTGTTTTAAATTTAAGGATTGCTTATTAGAATTTGTATGAACAGAAAATAAAGGCCGTTTTTCGCTGTTATTTATCTATAGAATGCTTGAATAATTTTTGTAAAGGGTCAAGAAGAAACTTCGGATATAGAATTTAATTTATAATACGGATTATCCTCATATTATATTATCGTGTTCCTTGTATTTTAGAAAATAATAAAATTGATAGAATAGAATAGAATATTCACGTTCTATGGGTTCTGGTAAACCGCTTAACACCAAACAACTGTGCAACAATAAGATAAAAACAAAAGCAAATTAATATTTTAAAAGTAACTTAAAGTAGGTACTTCAAAAGTTACAAATACAATGTTAGCTCATTCCACTAGCTCTTCAAAAGCTACACGTAAGTCAATTTACAAGTATTTAATTGCGTGGCGGTCTAATTTTGGTTTCTATTTCGCATAGTCAAATGGTCGCCGACGCGAAGTTATGATGCTGTAAAACCTAACCTACATTCATACGAGATACGATGCGTGAAAACGTTAACAAGGTTATTTCGGATTGTTTACAGTGAAATGTAAACAGCCCCTTAGCTATTATGAGTCGTTGGTGCACAAGACAAACATTCTTGGAGCGGCGTTTGTGTCTCGTTTAAATATTGATATTGGGGCGCACTCCCACCCCTCAGTCATTCAATCTAGGGTAGCGGCTTAGAAATAATCATTCAATTATTTTAATAATTCCGGAATATTAAATACGATCCGTGAAATTGGGATGTTAAATTAATTTTATTGAAAAGTTCGAATTTGAAATAAAGCTACGCAATTTTATATTGTGCTTTTATAAGTATAGGTTGTAATTGTTGTAGAAATTAAAATAAAATATATATAGTCATTTGATAGATATGTTATATGTATAGAACACTTTTTGGTCTTAATATTTGTGTAATTGTTTAGATAGAGTAGTGTATTAAAAAAGTAGACCGACTGATTTATTACAATTTTTGTTATTTTCAATGTTAAGTATATTTTAATATGGTAAATTAATAGATGAAATTACTATTCGCAGTGTGATGGGCGGTATAATCCAATAACCGCCATCGTCGACCTGAAGTTGAAATCCCTATTGAATTAAGACAACTGGTTTCTTATTCTTTAAACGGGAATGTGTCTTTTTTTCGCAGCAGAAATAATACCGTATTTTCAATCTGTTCTAGTACCAATGCTTGTGACAACCGTTAGGCTACAGCTACAGCTACAGGCTACAGCTAAGACGTTTAATTTTAAAGTGTTCGAGTAATTGACATTTCCTCTTAAAAATGTCTAAGTCCATTTTTCTTGTCAATCTATTGGGTGGACACAGGTTGAAGAAGAAAGTAGACAAGTATACGGCCCACCTGTTGGCGAATAGTTACTGTCGCTCATAGACATCAGCGATGCCGGGGGCACAGCCAAGCCGCTGTGTACCGCTCTTATCCGCGAACCTCATTTGAAACAAGACGTTTCGTACCAAAAGCTAGATGGTATGACGCAAAAAAGATCTCTGGAAGCGTACGGTGATTTGTCTTTTGGAAAGTATGCTGATGGCTGCCGTTTTGTGGTAAACAAAACTTTCTAAATTTTATACTACTTAACCCATTGTTTTTAAAGTTAATGCATTCATTAAAATTTGCATATATATTTATGGGTGGAAGTTTCTTCGTTATACACGATATTCTCACTACTTTGTACCGCTGCTTTTTAAAATAGTTTTTTTATTGCTCAGTACGAACTCACGACCTTACTGGTGTGAAGTTGTTATCAAACTATGTTGCTATACAACGTGAATATATCCGTCCATCTGAGACATGAGCTATAAGCCTCAAATGTTTTTCATAATGTCTTTCCCCACCATAAAACCAGAAAGCATGAAAGCCTTATTGTGGAAATAGGCAGAATCGTGATACCTACCCGTATGGCTTCATAACGTGTCCTAAAATCACAATACTTAGGCGATTGAAGGAACCGCTATAATCGTAGAAATAGCTTAAGCTTATTTTGAAGATGAAATGTTGTATTACTATTCTGATATTTCTAAATTATCATGAGGAATCAGAGCGCAGTTGCAATAGTTTTGAGATAATAGGGGAACTAATCTGCACACCCTGAAGGCGGCATAAACGGCCAGGATCGGGGTAGCTAAATCCGAACTCAAAATACATCATATCAGGTACCGTAAAATAAACGAATGTTTTAAGTATTTATCGGCGCTTAGATATCCGTGTAAATTTGTTTTAGTTTAATTGTTAGATACTGTAAATCATAATTGTAGAAGACAAAGGTCGTTAATCCTGAATGGTTTTAATTACCAACCCCTTTAATCCTGAACTCCAATAAAAGCATTTAATTAAAATGGTAGCCGTAAATACATCAACAAGGCACCGCGCCGTAGGAAGCCAGGACTGTGAGGTAAAATTTAATAAACACCGCAGCAAGTGATTGGGTTACACTGTAATTGAAGATGCTTTCAAATTTCACCAATAGGTTCATTATCGTTATGGCGCTTAATTTGTTTTGTTGAAATACTAGAAATATATTTACGCCGAAATCAAGCTATGGAAGTACCTATACCTGATGATAATTAGTTACCGCAATCCACGAAGACCGGAAACTATAGAGACATAGTCAAGACGTTACCTACTCTAGAACACTACAAGTAATTAACGTTACCACAAACATAATTAGTCTCAATGTCCATTTAACTGATTATTATCTCATTAAAATGATCTATTTTGAATAAGATCCAGATTTTTCTATTTAATTCATCCTAATAAATTCGGGATTCTTCAAAGAAGGTAAGATTGATCTTCAATACAAAACTGACACAGCATATTGGAGCCCGACGATAGCCCGGGCCGTTTCGCTTGTAAGGCAATGAATAATTCATACTCCTACTCCTAACTATAGTTGCGATTCATTCTTTTGTCCCAGAAGTTAGCCTACATAAATACATAATATAAATATTATATTAATGTCGATTCGATCCTAGAAACCATTGTTTCAGGTTGTTCCGTGAGTCAGCAGATAATTAAGATAAGAGAGAAGATTGTTAATTAAACATTCAGCGCCTTCTTTCAAACGAACATTGTATTTCGAGTATTTATCGGCGTAAATGTTTGAATTTGTATACAAATCTGATTCAAATATTTGAAGCTAATTAAAAAAGAAAATCTTGCTTTTAATATGCTTTTTTTTTTTTTTTTTTTTCAGGAGGAAATCACCGGACTTCCGCCCTCCACTGGGGATGGAGGGCGGGGCATGTCGTAGTTGAACCGACTAAAACCTCCTGTCGCTCAACAACCAGCATCCAAACCTCGTATGAGACAGAACTCATGAAAAGGCAAAGGGGGGAAAGTGAAGCGTTTAGTGCGGAGCACATCTCTCCCATCACCCTCTCCCTCGGGACGCCGGACTGGCGGTCGTCGGCGCCACGACCACCAGTCCTCTCGGTCGGCAGGCTATCCGAAGCCCGCCTAGATGGCGCCGGTTAGAATGGTCTACCCTCGGAATACCCCGCTGGCTCTGAACCAGCGTGGGTTGAGGATAGCCGGCCTTCCATCACCCGGACGCTCTTGCATAAAACGCGTGCAGAGCAGCTTGCACGTCATCTTCTTAGGTCCCCTTCGCCGGTCCCCAGGCCGACATGTGAGAGAGACCCGAAACACTTAGAGGGCCAGGGCTTGGGCGAAATCCGCCTCCCTGGCCCCCGCTCGACGGCGGCGGGCCTGCGCGTCTCGCTCGCGCCCCGCCGCCTCCTTCTGCGAGATGGTGCACTCGCAGAAGTCGAGCATCGCCTTCCACGACTCGTCGTCACCGAGCATTGATGCCACAACACTCGGCAACGACAAGTCGTTTCCTATTTTTGCGACAAGGACACGGCACCACCCCTCCCATGCGGGGCAGGCGACGAGCGTGTGCTCCGCCGTGTCCAAGTCGCAACCACAATGGTGGCACTCTGCCGTCAGCTCGGCTCCGATCCGGTGCAGGAACTCACCGAAGCAACCATGCCCAGTGAGCACCTGCGTGAGCCGGACAGTGAGGCGTCCTCTGTCACGATTCACCCAATTCACAAGAACCGGGCGAATCGCCTCGACGGTCCTACGACCAGCCGAAGGATGGGCCAGCCGTCTAGACCATGACTCCAGCTGCTTTTAATATGCTGTGCTATAATTTATTAAAAAACATACATTACAATTGCAGATACATTTAATAGACACAGATTCACATCTTATCAATAAATATTTAAATTAAAAACTATTTTGTATAGTTTGTGCATTGGAGTTATTCTTGTTTTTTTTTAAATTTCGTCTACGGAGAGAAGCTTATATATAAACCAGCAACACAATAAATTTTAAAATGAGTTACCCGGATGTTACTTAACGTCTAATGGACCCAAGTGCTTTTGTCTTTCCTACATAGTCCTTAGAATATTGTAGAAAGCATCAAAGTAACTATGTACCTGTTGTAGCGAAGTAGCTTCAGTAGATATAAATTATATTTATTAATTAGTAAATACGTAATTAATAATTAATTAGTAATCACCAGAGCAAAGAGCTAATTTCATTGTTTTTCACTAAGAGAAATAATTACTATTAGTTTCATAATGCTATTAGTTCAAATTTTTGTTCTTGAATTTTTATGAATTTCGGTAAATACTAAAAACTACGGTTAAGCCAAGTAGTTTAAATTTCGTCTGATGTTTTGTCCTGCAAAATTTTCGGTACAATCCGGCACGTATTTAAAATTGTAGCTTTTTGCATGTTAAAAAATATGTTTTTGGATAAATCTAATAGCTTGATAGAGTGGTAAAGGTACTTTGGTATGAGTCCAGTGCTGGTAAGCACCGGCGGCACAATATATTATACTTTATTATTATTATAGCTGAAGATATCATTTAGAACTTAGCTACAATACCTATTTAACATAATCCACGCTCGTAACTAATGTATATACAAAAAATCCTAATATACCCGCCCGTGTGCCAGTTTCAGAAAGAATCATATAAAAACACGTTCTGATCTTTGCTATTTAGATAAAAGATCTTGACGTGACTGTCACCGAGTGGTTTCAACTCACTTTCAACTTTATATACCGTAATGATATATGACACTAGTACTCTTTGCGAGTACTTTGTGGAGTACTCGTTTCATATCTCGAACTGAAACGACAAGCTTCGACATTTACCGCAAAGTACACAGGTAAACTTTTGAAAGAGGATATAATTTGGTAGTTGATTTAACGAATTTTGAAATCAGTTTTTGTGTTAAATTAAAGTAACTTGGAATAGAATAAATGTTTGTTCGCTCAAATAATATGGAAACCCAACTAAATTTTATTTCAAATAAATTTTGTTCTAAATAGAACAAAATTCCAACCTGTATATTCTGTATTCCTGTATTTCTGTATCACTGTGTCTTCTTCGTCTTCTTTCTAACAAACAACTGACGGTATTATAGTTGAAAGTAGATCTCGCTTTGTCGTAGGCAGGGCTCTACTGTTACAGATGCACTTCGGCCGGATGACACCAGCGATAAATATTACACACTGCTATTGTAGTAGTTATATGTGCAATAAAGTCTAGGTATGTACTCTTAATTAGGTGCACATAATATATATATTTTATGAATTAAAGAAAAATTAAACAAAATGTTACGGAAGAATTTAAAACCTACGCCAATGTAATGTAGAAACCGTATAGCTAAAGTCGCAAGTGCTACTAAAGCGGTAGAGGAAAAAAAAAACGAAGTCTAAGTGAATTAACTTGTTTCATTTACTGGCACATAAATTACAATGTTTCACCAAACGAAAAATGAGTAATTTATCTGAAGAATGAGATATCTGGTCGAGTTTATTTTTAAGTGCGGCCGCTGGAGGCCGATTGTACGTTTCGTGCTCATGGAGATGCTAAATTATTCAACAGTCGGTTGCGCTTTCATCTCCCTTCCGTCAGTTCCGTCACACTAAGTGTTCATTTTAAAAATAAAGATGTATTTTAAATTCACCCCTATTCTTTACGGCAGACTTCGTAGTGCCTCAATCGATAAATAAAAGACCTAAACTTTTGTATAAAATAAACTTGAAACAAACAAAAGGAATCCGTACGACGGGGGGGACACATCAAAGGAAAAACAAAATTTTTATTTTTATTTAATTCCGAGCATTTTTATATTTATTTACCTTTTAAACCTTCTCTGGACTTCCACAAATAATTCAAGACCAAAATTAGCCAAATCGGTCCAACCGTTCTCGAGTTTTAGCGAGACTAACGAACACCAATTCATTTTTATATATATAAGTATAGATAGACTAGCGACCCGCCCTCGCTTCGCTTCGGAAACTGTAATTTATTATTGATTTTCCACTATTTAATGGATGTTATTATACATATAAACCTTCCTCTTCAATCACTCTATCTATTATAAAAAAACCGCATCAAAATCCGTTGCGTAGTTTTAAATATTTAAGCATACAAGGGATATAGGGACAGAGAAAGCGACTTTGTTTTATACTATGTAGTGATTATATTATACATACTACCAACTCACTACTATATTATATTATACTAACTACCGACTCAAAAAAGCCAACACTGTTCAACGAAACATTACGTCACGTACTCCCGTGCTTTAAGTAGCAATATTGAAAGCAGTCCGATTTTTAATCCACTTAATACAAAATAATTTAATATCCAAACAAAAGAGAAAATGGAATAAATGAAAGCAATTAAAATCTTGACGCGTGAATGATTATGTTCAAATGTCGACTAAGGGTGAACTAATGCCGGGTGATGGTAGACCGCGTTCCCCCGACCGCTCTGGGGGAAGGTGTAACGCGGCGCCATCAAAGCGGGCTCTCGGCCCGCTGAACGAGGGAACCGGTGGTCGTTTCGCTGGCGGCCACCGGTCCGGCGTCCGTGGGACGGTGGGATGGATGTAATGTGCTCTGCGTCAACCCTGTCCCGCCGTTTCAATAGCCCCGACTGGGCTCCGGCCCGGTCCGAGGTAGGGCGCCGGTTGTGAGCGGCAGGAGTTTTTAGTGAGGTTCAACTCCCACATACCNACGTAAATATTATCGGCTTATCCCTGCGAAGTGGAAGCTCATATCCTCTTCGAAAAATGTTATTTATTTTCTTTGCCAATTCGCAACCCATCGCCATCTAATTTTATTGACTATTGTTCCTGTTATTTATGATTCGGTGAATTGTGTTTTGATCAGACAATAGCCGTGACCGCCCATCTTTCGTAATTGGGTTAATAAATCAGATACGTTTCTTTTGTTGTCGGAATTTAACTGGTATTTGGAGAGGAACGTAACAACACCAATGATTGATTCTGTTGTATGACTGTCGAAATATTTACAATTACTTCTTACCGTTCCCGCTGTAGCTCAAATTCGTACACCCCTATAGTAGTCCAAATATTATTTAACTTCATTAGCATAGATAGGCCGTCAAGGTCACAGCGCAGTGGCTATCAACCATAAAAAGAATGAGACCTGGAGTAATGGAGATCTTTATTACATTGTCATAAAAGCTGTCGCTGCCATCTTATTAATCCAAATTACTATGTTATAGTTATACATTTTTTTATTGCCTTTGTAGACAAACGAGGGTACCTACCGGACGGTAAGTGGTTACATTCGCTCACGGAAGTCAGGCAAGCTAGGGATACAACCAAATCGCTTCCTTCATACAAAAATTAGTTTTTATATATTACTAGCTGACCCGGCAGACTTCGTAGTGCCTCAATCGATAAATAAAAGACCTAAACTTTTGTATAAAATAAACTTATAACAAACAAAAGGAATCCGTCCGACGGGGGACACATCAAAGGAAAAACAAAATTGTTATTTTTATTTAATCATATTTATCTACCCTTTAAACATTCTCTGGACTTCCACAAACAATTCAAGACCAAAATTAGCTAAATCGGTCCAGCCGTTCTCGAGTTTTAGCGAGACTAACGAACAGCAATTCATTTTTATATAGGTATAGAAGATATATAGATATATTTTATTAATTTGTGATTGAATACTTTAACTTGGATTCTGATCTGTTAGTTGCGGGACTCTTTGAAATGTTATTTAAATTTTTTACTCTATGTTATATAGGTACGACGGATTCAGTCAAGGTCAAAGGAAAGGCTGAAATCTGTAATGGCAAAAGTAGACTGCGCTAGCAAACCGAGATATGAATCCGGAGACTACGCCTTTACTAATTATATTACTTCGGCTTGTTGAACTTGTTACCCCGTTTGGGGTCGTTTGATAACTGACCAAGATGTTCACTTGCGGACAGTTACGAAACAAACGGATCTTTGTGTTGCTATTAAGCCCTTACGTTCGTTGTGTAAGTTTCAAGATTAAAGTCTAAAAATAACTTCCGTGGACATTTAAAATAAGATAAAATTTTAAATTAAATAATAAAATAAAATAAATAAAAATAAGATAAAGTTTAAATATAATTTTCCTCTATTCGTTTTAGTTTCATAGTCTCATTATAGTAACGCCAACGATCGATTGAACGCAAGATGTCATTTTCTGACTCTAAATAGTTAATTTTTAATAAACGAATTGAATAAATGTTGAAGGAAAGCATTCCAACTTGCGCTAAGTTCCTGTGGTGATTGTTGTCGTAGGTAAGTCAGCCAAGGTGTCAAACGTTAGCCTGATGTTCTCAGGACGGGCGCTAAACTTCGTCAGCTTTGGCAAGTTTGCTCTTGTCTGCCCCCACGACACCTCAGAATTTTAAACAGGCGCCAGGTGAACGAGTTTATTCGAAAATACTCAAATATTTAAAATAACTCTGAGATTTCTTGTTAGAAGTTTCATGTTAACGTATTCTGAAATGGAGGGCCTTAATATTTACTTTAGGTAAGTTTTGATTAGGCCTCGAGTATACCCAGTTGACATTGTTTCGAGTTATTGTTTAATTTACGTTCAATTATCAGCGATTGAATAAATTGACCTATTTTGTAGGTTATATCATTAAATTATAATTAATATATATAACTATTATTTGTCATACTAAATACGTTAGTCTATAGCTAAACATAAGAACTACAAAGAAAAATCATCGGTAAGCGTTTACCTATACTGGACGTCAGCAATAATGATATTTATCAACCATCTCGGCTATTACGTGGCACGCAGTTTAATTAACGAAAAAACGATACCATTGTCCTTTTTAGAGACGATACGAGCCAAACAGTGGCATTAAATAACCCAGTATCTGCAGGGAAATACGATGTGATAGCATCGCAACGCGTTGCCAAATTACACCCTTGCGTTTTACAATAACCACAGCGGTAGAATTAGTGTCGGAGAGGGTTAAGCATCTATCTATGGAAATAACACGCACATTAAATTATGCTTAATTATAAGCAAAAAATTCCTCTGTTTTATAAGCATAATTGTTACAATATTTTGCTCACAAATTGTGTTATTATGAAATATTGAATTTAAAAACAACCACGTACTGTTTGAGTGAAAACTCTAGAATTTAATGCGATACAAATGTTTTGTGCAATAAAGCGGAACGAAGAAAATATGTTTGTTTGTTGTTTTAGTCTCACGCCCTAGTTCACCATTGACTTATAGATAACATCCTGTCCAAGTAAAATTGATAGCTCCTGTGACGATCTACACCACATTTTTTGTACTTTTGGGGTTCCGTAAACGTTAAATGGCAAAAATAGTACCTCAATAGCTTAGCCCTATTCGCTCTCTTATGTTTGTCTGCATATCAGACCCATTTTGCTTGTGAATTATGGAACTGTGTCGATAAAAATAAGTTCTATGAATCGCTCGAGCTAATAAGCTCTAATGACTAATACAATAAACACAGGAATCACGAAAAAATAAGTGGTGGTGTTGGAAATTGATGTTGATTGTAAAATTATTTGTTATAAAATTGTTTTTCTTATTTCATTCACTAAGTTGAGTCTATAAACCCTTGCTATTATTAAGCTGATACCGGAAGTACACAGAAATACACAGACACCATAACCCACTCAGACAATTTAATTGTCACTGTCACTCGATACATACTATGTTAAGATTAAGGAGGTCTTAATTTTGTGACAATAGCTTTTTAAGTCTTCAATTCACATCATTACTTTTTCTAGAAACATGAAGAAAAATAGCCAAGCCTGCAATATGCCGTTAGTATTTCTAGTGGCATGTGCAAATTGGAAGTAGGCAGTAATACTGGAAAATGATGACTGGTGAATGTAGTGGATCGGTTCGAAACGCATATCATTTGAAATCTACTAACCGAATATTGGTCTAGAGTGTATAGCTAAGTTAAACTGGAACACTAGCAACTTTTGGTATGTTTACGAATAAATCTGTTTCATAATGACTTTTATTCAAGAAATATTATAGTTGAAAATTTGCATTTGTAAATCGCAAAATATCGCGTATAAGTACAATATAGAAGCGACGCAAATTTATAAACAAAATATGTTACTGCAAAACTTAAAAAATAGCTTTCAATCAAACAGGTTTCAGTTACATATTAACTGTTATTTCATTTTTCAATTAAATATAACTAAAATATAGGCGATAAAAACTCATTTATTTTCAATTTTAAAAAAATCATCTCAATAAGCTTCTTTAAAGCTAACTGTCATAATTAAACATAAATTCGATTAGGTACATAAAATTTAACACAACTACGAGTATAATAACTATCATCGAGTTATTGGTCTGAAATCTTCGCAACATCAGTTATTTAGTTCTGGAAAATTGAAGTCTTGAATGTACGGTATATTCGTGGGCATAATATAGCAGCAAAAAGTTGCATCTTTGCAGCTGCGAGGCAATACTTTATGTTTAACAGTAGCATAGTTTAAATAAATCTTCATTAAACCTAACCCGAGGAGATTCTCATATATATTTCAACGTGACGGTTTTAACGTTTTTACTGCTGCGGTAAACGGGTCTAGCAAATTCTCTTTATAATATTTTATCATAAAATATAAATGTTCTTTATTAGTCATTCTAAGTTGCTTAGCGATTATATCTATGTGATGATCGATTTAAATTTACGACTACCTTTTCAGGTAATGTATATTATTCACAGTATACAGAAATTTGATTCGAAATGGCCACCCACCAACGAAATTGTAATGTTGCGTTTTCAATTGGCTCTTTCAAATTAATAATTACAGTAAAATTGTTCACATTTCTTCCTGACACACTTGCATAGAAACAACATTTTCGATGCTCGCATACATAAATAGTTTATTTAAAAAAAAAAAAAAAAATCGTGGCGGGAGTACTAACAAAATGGCAATTATGTTGATAAAGGTTTGCAATGAATTTCTCGTATTTCAAAGCAGAATTCTTGGCGTCTAGTGCGTAATGAGATTGTTTCAATTTGACCAAGTTCGCGTCGTTTCCACCGGGCTATCCTTTTAACTTATTAATCAGCTTATCCCACCACACAGATTTGTGTGCGAAATAGGAACATTGTAATTGTATAAGTGACTATCTACTAATTTGTAATACGTGTTTGTCGGCGTACTAGGTTTAATTGATTTTGAATTTTTGAATTTTGTTTCAGCGTTTGCTACAAAAGAAAAACAATCAAAGACTGATTAAAAAGAAAAGGTCGAGTCACACCAGATAGTAACTGAAGTTTGTTGGGAATATGGTTCTTGGGTTCATTTGTGTCATCGAGTGAATTCAAGATTTTATAAGACAATATTTTGTAATAGAGTATTTAATAGTATAAAAAGCTTTTTTCCCAAACCCAAATAAATATCTATTCGTTAGAAAAAGGATAATGAATTGATGGAGATTTTGTTACAGTTTCTATAATCAATAAGCCTATATAATATTGTACCATATATTATATGGAGCATTTTGTTGAGTGGCTTTTCATATAAGTAGCGGTGTGGAGCACTTACTGTGCAGTTGCACTGCACCGCCACTTTAAAGCTGAATAGAGGCGCGATATTGAGCATAAAGTGCTTCCATGTACATCGAGCTTGGAAATGTTCCTCGAGATTGCATAGTATCCGAAACTTTAAAAACTAATTGAAGATATTTACGAGGTATTATTATTATCTTTGAAATTATCCAAAGCTGCTATTTAAATATAATAAAAATAATGATTATTTAAATACATCAATCATACTTTGACATTTATCTTATATTTACTACTACTTTTATTGTATATAAACAGAAGAGCTTAAGTTCCACCTGGCACGAAGCGATCATTTGAAAACAATGGAGAGCTAAAACGTAAATATCAGCATACACAGTGATAAATAAGACAGAAATCTTAAATGCACTGAGACATTGGTAATTGTTCTTATCGAAGTTCTCAGTTAATTCAAGCCAACTGAACAATCGAAATGAATTAAAATACACATCGTTCGTCGTGTCACTCGTGAATACTCGTGATGGCATTGACGCGGAGAGCTATCTCGGTACACACACACACGCGCAAAGGCGGTGGTTCCACAATAGGCTCTCGGGACATGTCACGTTTTCCACGTGCTCTAACAACAGCCTGATTAGGATCTCTTGCTCTCCACTGTACCGAACGTATTTCGTTGATTGCTTCACCATTGTATTTTCAGATTCAATTTATTAAATCTCATTATTCAATCATCATTCAATTTATTAAATTTCATTATCAGCAAAAGCTTAATGAAACTGCTATCCGTTTATAATACAATAAAAAAAAATTGTTTGTCGTCGCTCAAGAATGATAGATTTAAACCAGGTAGTTTATAAAAAAATCCAAAAAACACCTTTCACAAAATAAGCAAACTGTAAATAAAAAAAAACTAACAATTTATTTTTAAATAGAAATAGAAATAGCCAGGGTAGTGGTGTGAGCCCGTCCGGGCTTATAATAGACCATACTACGAAGTATATCATGGTACGCTGGTATAATATTCGAAGAACGCTGCTGCCCATTCTTCACCGTATCTCTTAGTCCCTCGAATACTTACAACAAACACAAATTCACCTTACCTATTTGAAGTGGTAGAATCCAGCCCACTGAGTTTCTAGCCGGAATTTCTCATTGGGTCGCGATTCGGATTCGGTGGTGGATTCAGCGAAGCACTCACTGCTCTTGCTAGAGCAGATGTAAGCAAAGTTTCTCAGGTTGAACCCCCTACACGTTCTGTGAAGATAATACAACCCTTCATAAGTCGTCGTGACCTAAAGGATAAGACGTCCGGTGCATTCGTATCGAGCGATGCACCGGTGTTCGAATCTCGCTGGCGGGTACCAATTTTTCTAATGAAATACGTACTCAACAAATGTTCACGATTGACTTCCACGGTGAAGGAATAACATCGTGCAGTAAAAATCAAACCCGCAAAATTATAATTTGCGTAATTACTGGTGGTAGGACCTCTTGTGAGTCCGCACGGGTAGGTACCACCGCCCCGCCTATTTCTGCCGTGAAGCAGTAATGCGTTTCGGTTTGAAGGGTGGGGCAGCCGTTGTGACTATACTGAGACCTTAGAACTATATCTCAAGGTGTGTGGCGCATTTACGTTGTAGATGTCTATGGGCTCCAGTAACCACTTAACACCAGGTGGGCTGTGAGCTCGTCCACACATCTAAGCAATAAAAAAAAACCCTAAGAGCTAACTAGCAGTAGGTAGACAAAAAAATGCAAAGTAGTATCCGTATCTATAATTATTTTAGTGTTTGCTATATTTGTCAGGGCCCTGAAACTATGATACTTTAAGACAGACTTTACTTATTAATTTTCTGTATGGAAACAGCGACATATTGTAGCGGTTGCCCCTAAACTTATATGTTTTTAAAATTAAGGCATTTAATTATTGTATAACTAAAAACAGAAAAAAAATATCATTCAAGTCTTTATTTGTTATAGACAAATAGATAAAATTTTAAAAATAGAGAAAATTTACAAATTCCTTCATTAAAAATAAAATATAGAATAGGTAATAAGTTAGTGCCATCTACAAGAGTAATGAGAAACTAATCGAAGCGAAGCCATCTAGTGGCCGACGCCCGTAAACATTTTTATCGAGTGCTTGAGTTGCTTATCTATAGCTAATTTATAAGTATTATCTATGATATTAGTAACATTGCTATTGTAACATAACAATTGTAACATTACTATAATTATAGTAAAGTTTCATAGTCTATCAGTGAAAACTGCTAATTGGCAGCGAATTCATTAAAAATCATGTAGTTTTTGCATTGAAACAACAAAACAAAAGCACAACGTATATGAATTTAAAACTGTGTGGGTCTTTAACTGTCTCGCAATAAATGTAAATCACGTCATTGGCTGAACTATATTGGACACTGTGCCCATTGAATGCACTCGGTGCACGGTAAGCACAATAGTGAATTCATTCCCTATTGAATCAGTATTCGATTGTGTTCAACTTCGACAATTTTACATAAATTTTCGGAGTAAACTTCCGGGTCCCACTGATATTTTATTTTTACGTTCTAGTATTAGCTGTTAACGAAATTTTATATTCTAAGGGCTGATTTTTCAACACCAGCTTAAAGTCAGCCGTTCGAATATCAAAAGGAAATTGCATGTCGACGAAGGGCTCGACGAGCGAGTTAGCCCACAGACACAGCTCACTGAGTTTCTCGCCGGATCTTCTCAGTGGGTCGCGTTTCCTATCCGATGGTAGATTCTACGAAGCACTGCTCTTGCTAGGGCCAGTGTTAGCACCACTCTGGTTTGAGCCCCGTGAGCTCACCTACACGTTAGGGCGAAGCTGAAATAGCCTCTCTATATATTAATACTAGCGACCCGCCCTCGCTTCGCTTCGGAAACATTAAAACACACATGAAACAAAAAATAAATAAAAAATAAAATAAAAAAAGTAGCCTATGTTCATCAGGGACAATGTCGGCTTCTAATGGAAAAAGAATTTCCATTCAAATCGGTCCAGTAGTTTCGGAGCCTATTCGAAACAAACAAACAAATCTTTCCTCTTTATAATATTAGTATAGATGTGAAGCAATAAGTTTTTATGAAAATTGCGACACACACTTATAGAGAATATAAAGAAGGAGTGTTAATTTTTTTAAATTTTGCTTTAAAAATGCATTAAATCAATTACACACACTACCATGTATTTGATACAACACATATAAATATATACTCTTTGTTTATTGTCAAACTTTTATAATTTTTTAAAGTCTGTGGTCAAATTGAAAAGAGATGTCTTTAATATTATTTGTCTATAGTGCAGTCTTGGCGAAATCTGTGATTATATGTAGAAGTATGTCTTTGACAATAGAACCATAATAATGTTCAAAATTATAATTTCAATTGATTGTAGTGGAATTTCCACTACTGCAGGACCGCTAGTTAGTCTATTTTATTTTACTTACAGTAGGAATCAACTCACATTTTACACATTGTGATGCCTTTTATATAACAACTGAAAAAGAGCCTTTATATGATAATCATGCTGCGGAAAACAATATTAAAATATTTTTATTTCGAGATATTTTCATATTAATAGTCTCTTTCAAAATTGAATACCTTATAATATAACAAACAAATGAGAATAACGTTATTTGAATTGGTACGGGAGGTAACGAAGAAAATTACTTTAAGCATAGAGTTGCAAAGATACTGTTCTGTGAATTTCAAGACAAGTTTATTTGAATTAAAGTGGAAAATTCAAGTTATTCATTAGTCTAATTAAGTCTAATGTAAATACATAGAAGGATACCAAATTAGTAACTTGGTCTTGCTATCATTATCTATATTTATATTACAAAGAATAAAGCATGTAATCTTATAATCATGCGCGAAAAGCAGATATCATATAGGGCAAGCAAACGAACCGATCGATTAAAAAGAAAGTATGGATTGTCGCGTCTGTATCGACTTAGCTTCCCAAATCCGTGTGTCTGTTACATGGGTAGGTCCCTGCGGACGTCCACGGAATATTAACTCAGAATGGGATAAAAATGGCGATGGCAGCCCGTGCTCGGCTCAGGTGACGCTGGAATTTGACGTCAGTAATTTGACGCCTTTATCCGGGTCACCTTTTCAACAAATGACGGATAGACGTTGAATAAGCGGAACTCTACGTTTCCCATAACACGACCGCGAAACTTAGAAAAAGTAAATTCGTTTGAATACAACATTATGAACATCCTATCTAATTACCTAACTATAAAAATAAAAGTTTATTAAATTTATTGCTCCATAACTAATAATAATCTTCACAATGGTTAAGCTAATTTCAAAGTGGCTTTTAGTGATTAACTGAGATCAGCTTGAGAAAACTTAATCAGTTGAAACATACACGTCAAATGTCCGTGCAGGTTTTCATAGACGGAATTATCTAAGGTTCGACTAACGATCGTTTCATTTTTAAATTTACCGTTGATTGATGCATTTTTAGTTTTTCAAAACTATAGATATATTTACTTAGACTTTATTAAAAAAAATTTTTCAAGGAAATCTTACATATAAAACTTTAATGTTATCAAGGAATATCGTACAAATTTTGCATACGCGTACACCAACTTTGAAATGATGTAAGTAGGTCATTGAAATTCATTAACAGAAAAAGTTTAACGATGAAAAGAATGATAAAAATTTAGATGAGGGCAGACAGACATGAATGAATGGGGAAAAGCAATAAAAGTAATTAATAGGAGAGGGATAAGTGTTGGCAATCACAGCGCATGTTATATGTATAATATGATAATATTTTTGATAATTTAATGTAATTATAGCCTTTTTACCTACACCTATACTACGAAATTATTTGTGTTTAGATCGAGATGTGCCAGGTAAGTATATAGTTTTATTAGTATCATTTTTAAAACGGAAACATTCCGGCTCTCTATGTTTGTTTGTGTTCAATACGTTCCGGGGTTGCTAATCCAATTAAACTTTGAACTATTTGTTTTATTTTATTGAAAACCCATTTCAAGAAATATACTAAGTTAACTGCTTACAGAAAATCAATCTTTAATTACCATTAACAAATATGTTTGACGTTTGTTTTCATCAAATTCTTTATTTAAAGAGATACTTTAGTCTATATTTTTGTATACCTGTGTACGAATCAAATGTCAGTTTTGATGACTTTTTGGCGGGAACGCGAGGAGTGAAGTTGTGTGATTTGTTTTATTTTTGTCTATTTAGTGTTTCTTCAGGTTTTAAGTGTGTAATAACGGTGGTTTATTAAGTGTTTAATATCTGTGAAAGTGCACAAATGTGGGAAAATGAAACAAAGCCGCTGGACCTAACTTCTCGGGATCCTCCAAAAAGTCCACTGAAAAAATCTCAGTAAATGACCACCATTTTATTGAGATTATATTTCATCGCATATCATCTCATCTCATTTCATTTAAGTTCATCCCAGTTGATTAACGTCTCAAATTAATCATCTTCATTTCATTTCATATTATCATTTTTCATAAAAATCTCTATAATATATAAAAAGGAATTGCTGTTCGTTAGTCTCGCTAAAACTCGAGAACGGTCGAACCGATTTGGCTAAATTTGGTCTTGAATTATTTGTGGAAGTCCAGAAAAGGTTTAAAAGGTAGATAAATATGAAAACGCTCGGAATTAAATAAAAATAACAATTTTGTTTTTCCTTTGATGTGTCCCCGTCGAACCGATTCTTTTTGTTTGTTTTAAGTTTATTTTATACAAAAGTTTTGGTCTTTTATATATCCATTGAGGCACTACGAAGTCTGCCGGGTCAGCTAGTAAGAATATAAATTAAAATAAGACATGACTTAAAGGTCTTAGTTACCAGGTCATAAAATCCTTTAAAAAAAAATCAGTTTGATAGGACTTTTTGGCCGGAACGCGAGGAGTGAAGGTGTGTGATTTGTTTTATTTTGTCTATATAGTATTTCTTCAGGTTTCAATGTGTAATAATGGTGGTTTATTAACTGTTTAATATCTGTGAAATTGCACAAATGTGGGAAAATCAAACAAAGCCGCTGGACGTAACTTTTCTGGATCCTCCAAAAAGTCCACTGAAAAAGTCTCAGTAAATGACCACCATTTTACTTTTATATTTCATTCCATATCATCTCATCTCATTTCATTTAATTTCATCCCAGTTGATTAATGTCTCAAATGAATCATCTTCATTTCATTTCATTCCATATTATCATTTTTCATAAAAATAATAATATAAATTAAAATAAGACACGACCTAAAGGTCTTAGTTACCAGGTGCCGTGAAGCAGTAATGCATTTCGGCTTGAAAGGTGGGGCAGCCGTTGTAACTATACTGAGACCTTAGAACTTATATCCCAAGGGTGGCAACATTTACGTTGTAGATGTCTATGAGCTCTAGTATCCACTTAACAACAGGCTGTGAGCTGGTCCACGCAGCTAATGAATAAAAAAAAACTTATTTAAATTCAAATCATCAAGGTAGTCATAACTTTAACACTTAAAGACTTATTTATCAATGTAGAGCATATTTTCAAAGATATTATACTTAGGTCGTAGAAAAAATAGAAATGAATCGACGGAAAATTAGAAATCACATTGATGAAAGAAGTACCACCACCACAGAGGCAATTTTTTTTTGAAGGAACGTCTCCATTTTCTTAATGCAACTAATGACGTCCTGATCCAGAAAAGCGAAGACATTTTCAATTAATTACTAACAAAAATACTCGCGAACGTTTATGAAATATTTATATTTGTTTTTTAAATTGTTTCATATTTTCTAAAAAAAATTAACATCGCTACTTTTTTAAATTAATGCCAATTGAATTAAAAACTTTATCTATTCGATGTTGGCGGTTTAGATAATGTTTCTGGGTTACTAAAATCAACAGGCAACAGGTGGTGCATAATAGATACTACAAATACATTTATGTCATTTAATATTTCGTAACACTCACAGTGTATTGTAATCCGGTATCACTAGTGAAAATAAAAAAAATGTTTTACTGTACATTCGTCTTCCTAGTACAGCTCCTGCAAGAAATATATGTTTGTGACCATAGTACAATTAAAAAAAATCGGTTGTCTGTAAAGTCGGTTTACTGACGATAGTTGAACGTGACAACGTCATAGGAAAATACTGATGGAATGGTTTCATTTTTCAAAAGAAAATTTTAATTTTATTTGTTTGATAGATATGGACAATTGACACCACATTCACTTTTCATTAAACTTCATACTTGACGAAAATGTGTAAATGTACTATTGTATAGCAGCTGTCCACGCGGATGCATCGCTCACTCAGGTAGGAGAGAGACAGATGTTGAGCGCTGCCGAACGCGGAGGCCGATTGTGCCTCTTTGTCGCTCGTCGCGCGCTCTCGCTTGCACTTCAAGCCTTAAATGGAACGCCTCAGAGTGAGGTAACGCCCCATGAGTCATATTTTTTTGTGCGTGCAGCCGGCTCCATCGAATTATAAGACGTTGTCACGTCAAAAAGGAAGTGACGACAGCCGTTTTCAACTTACAATTCTCACTTTATGGTTTGTAGGATAGGAAAGCTATGGCCACGACGGTGCCCAAGCTAACTTTGTAGAATGTCTTCACGCTGTAATCTAAATGATCTAAAATTATCCGTTTTTCGGAAAACTGTATGTAAAATCCATTTGTGTATATATATCTACTTGAACATTATCAGAATTTAGGACGGTTGGTCACTTTATTCAATTTTTATTGAGTCTGTTCAACCGTAAGCTTCACAGACCGAAAGTGTCGTGAAAGGTTTTAGAAAGGTGATTTTAGTGTATTTGAGCAGAAAAATCTCAGTGTACCCTTTTTACAAATTGAATATTCCTTTACCATTTATGAATTTAATATTCGATGAGTTACACAGATTTTTTAGAAGTCCTTGTCTGTTTTATTGTAATATGTTTTACTTACCGTGTCTGTTTGTAGAATATATAGGCTCTGGTATCTTTTTGTGGAAGAGAAATATACTGAATAGTTCATTTTTTGTCGTTAATATTCGAATATTCGAGAGGTCATCGACATTGCCTTTGAAAGGAGGACAAAGATTGACCAGAAAGTGAAAGATTGAAAACATGGAACCGCCGCAAAACTGATCCAGGACGAAGTGCACTCGCAAGTAATGGAGATTATTTTGCAATTCTAAATTCTACAGTAGACAGACCGCTATGCAACAAGTGGAATCCACTTTTTACGATATCAAGAGAATTAATCAATTCTTCTTGCTTGCTCTTTCATTCAAGAATGGTATACATACATATACCGGTATGATAATTTTATTTTTATTTTTTTATTGCCGTATAGGCAGACGAGCCTATGGCCCCCACCTGATGGTGAGTGGTTACCGTCGCTCATGGATGTCAGCAATGCCAGGGGCAGAGCCAAGCCGCTGTCTAAAAACGAAATCCGAATATATGATTTCCCTTATATAGTTAATATACTTCGTTTCATGACAGAGGGACTATCTATCGTATACCCTCCAAGCATTACAGAAATTAGGTTTTGTCTTAATTTATTATGGGTTTACCAGTTGTATTTACAAGTTGCTGCGTTGTGTTATAAGTCAGATGGTGTTACTATTACAGGCAAAAGGTTGAATGCAGCGAAGCAGCAGCAGAACCAGAACGAACGTGTCAATTTTCCTAAAAATAAGTAAACAGACAGGGTTTGGATATAGAATAGATCGGTGAACGAGCTTACGGCTAACCTAGTGTGAAATTGTTACGAGAACCTATGACCCTGTCGCGGCAGAAAGAGCCAGAGGTGGTATTAAATAACTGTGCGCTCTACAATACTGCCTATCGCCAGTAATTACCCACGCAATATATTGTTGTGGATTTCATTTTTATTACACGGTACAGTATTCCTTTATCGTGGACATCATACGTGAAGTTTTGGGAAATCACGATGACTACAAATCAAAGACCAATTAATAGATAATTGAAAAAAGGTGAGTTGTAAAAGCCTTGTGACCATTTCGGAGGAGGCAATCTTCGAAATGACTATAACAGCTATTGCAGACGAATCTTATACCTTTAAACGAGCAATTCTTGTATATTAATATATATGTAAATAATCTGAATCTCGGAAACGGCTCCAACGATTTTCATAAAATTTAGTATACATATACTAAATTTTATGAAATATATTCGGGGGTAGGGTAGTATATTCGGGGGGGGTTAAATCGATCTAGCTACGATTTATTTTCAGAAAATGTTGTTTTATTCGTGTTTTCAATAATCAACTCTTCCCGACATCTATTGGCGAATAATAATACTATTTTTCTTAATTGAGGGCAACTAGCCGCTTTAGACATAACAAGATGGCGTTATCAAAAAAAAACCGTCATCATCTGATTCTAGTGATTATGATTGTAGCAAATGAAGTTGACTGTTGTGCTTTACATAATATATAAATTAAATCATATCGCTTTTAATTCAAAAACTATCATTGTTATACAACTTACTCGTAACAGCAACACAACAATTTTCTCTAAAACTCTTAAGTGTCTTTCATCTTAATCATATCTAAGTTTACCAATGACGAGATTTTTCAGTAACAATGTAATGTAAAGAGTGAACTATGTATTAGTAATTTTACTACCATATTGATCACATATGTTTTTTCATTACATTTACATTACAAATGAAAAAAAATAAACTTTAATTTCTGGAAATAACTTAAAATTCAATAAAATGAATGCTTTGAAAGTTTTTGTTTTATAGCAAAAACTCGTTTTTATACATATTTTTTTCACGTTTTCATTTAATGTTAGATTTTTCTTTTTCTTTACAGTAAAGTTAACCTGTTTTAATTATTGATTTGATCAATAGACGTATGCAATATATTTATAGAATTTTTGTCCCTTCTGCCCTTTAATTTGAATTGTATTGAATCCTTCCGTAAAAATCTGGGAACGAGAATCAATCAATTCTTTGAAGTTGATTTTGACTGCCCCATTGGAATTGAATTTTTTCCTTGAAAATGATGTCAGAGTAAAATTAGACGAAGCCAAAACAAATTTATTACAGATAATTTTAAAAATGGAATTCACATTTAATTTGAATACTCGTATTTGAATTCGGAAATGAGGAGTAAGTGTCATATTTGTAACAAAGTAAACAGTACTTAAAATCAGCAATGTCATTGTTATGAGCCTAATTAATACCCGAATAAAAGTGGCAAATTGATTAAAAATTATGTGTTATTTAGCACCTCATTAAGTTAGTACTCTAATTCATAAAATGTTCTTTAAGAAAATGTGTAGTTATATGACTACGTTATATTTAAGATTTTTAACTTCAGACGTTGAGCTAATAATGCAAGTAATCGTATAATTTAGTAAGTATGAAGAATAAATTTACCATCTCAGGCGCGAGCTCAATAAACCAGCGCAATCTGAACCAACTCTCTCGATATTTTCATAACGAAAAAATATCTTCAGATACGAAAAACTTCATCTGCAAGTTTTCTTTTTCCCTTTATTAGCTTCCCGCTCTTAACTAAGATTCTTCTGCTTTTTCTCGAAATTTAATTTCGCATTTTTACGTAGAAACTCACTGTTTTCTTCATTTAAATGTCCACTGCAGCTTTGTTTCGTTTTATAAGTTGGGCGTCTCGAGATACTTAACTATTTTAATTATATATATTTTTTCCTTGTGCAAGTTGCTTCTGTTCTAATTTTATGAAGTTACCGGTGGACATTAACGTAGAATTTTCGAAGGCATCTTAGCCTTCAAGGGCCGGCCGAATAAGTCGCCATCTGTACTCGTATGTATACTTACTACGTGCTCCCGAATCCTTCTACGATAATAGCATAATATCGTGCAGCAAAAAAAAACCACGCACTCCCATTTTGTAAACTTGTATATTTATGCTAGCATGACTTAACTAATCTGGCCATAAATACTGTTACATAAAATATTTTATTTTTTTCAACTTTTCAATTATTTTGAATTCTAACGTTATTTTAAAAACTTCTTTCGATTTTACGCCATTTCACATATTTTTTCGTGCTCATTATCAAATATTATATGGAATAGAGTGCTAAAGAAAATAGGATTGCAGTGATCGCCTTACACAAAGTTGGTATGGAGCCGTTGGTCATATTCCAGACAGTACAAAAGCTTAGTATCAGCCGTATGTTCGTATATCGTACTATCAACAGATACAACAACACCTCGTCTGTCGAAGACCAGAAAAGATTGGGGCGGCCGCGTGCTGTTAGAACTTTAAAGACTGTTAATTCTGTTAAAGCCAGAATTCGTCGAAACCCCATTAGGAAGCAAAAAAATCTTATCGCGAGAAATGAAGATTTCCGTTAGGGCTCTATCGCGTAATAGACATAAGCTGATTGTTAAAATATATGTTAAGGAGAAGAAATTAGTGTAACAACTTAGAAAAGAGAAAAGAGAAAGGAAAGAGCACTACGCTCCCTGATCCAGAGGCCGTATAATTTGGGTCTAATCCGCACTTACAATGTCTGTATTTAAAGCCCTCAAACAATCTTAAGTCTGCTTAAAGATGTGGTTGGAACTATTTCTCAATTGCTGCTTGGGACACATCATATTTTTTTCTAAGAAGCATAAAGCATCAGTACCAATTGGACTATGGTCCACTTTTAATCCATTTTCTGAATTGCTGTAAGCTAAAATTACCTTGGTACTAAAGTCCTGGCTCCTTTTGCGACATTAGCGATGTGGCTCGCTTTGAATAATTTGAAATTTCCACTCAAGCTGTATTTTTGCCAACATATTTTTCGGTAATTCTCAGATCAGGTAAGTCGGAGGTTATCTTAGAATTTTTGGAAATTATTGAAATTCGGCATCACCATTATTTGAACGTTAAAAATCAACTATAATACTGGAACTGCGAAGTGAAGTGGAGTACTTCAAGTTCGTAAATTTTGAATACATACAGAAAAGGTCGTTGGAACTGTCGATAGTCCGAGTTCTAAAGATTAACGGTAATTATTGCGGGTGACTTGGATTCTCGTGTTTTTTACGGTAAAATTCATAGTGATTTCTCTGACCAATTCTTTTTTTTTATGATTGAAAGATCACTGGTGGCCCGAAGGCCTTTCCAGTTTCACCAGGACATGGGACGAATTGTTGGACATGCTCTTGTTACCTATCTTTTAACATCGTCACATATACCATACCATTCACAATGTGTTGTGAACCGTTATCTTTCATAAAGGTATGTTTCATTTTACGCATCCAAAAATCATCGCTCAATTCTGACTTTTGCACCTGAATAAGACCCCGTCCAAAGATATATAAACGTCCAAATATATATAATTAATATAGTCATAAATAAAAGTAAAATAAACATGTCTGCGTTTGAAGTTTTGAGGATTTGCGGAAATCGACAATCAAAAACTACATATAAAAATATTTTCGATGAATTCGTGTTAAAACACAAATCCAAGTTATAAATTTCTTAATGTAATTAGCACAGTACATTAATGGATTTTCATGGAATTTGAATGAGTGGAACATTGGACATGTCTAAATATTTAAGTGTTTGGATCCTTCACAAGTATAAGTTGCGTATAATGAAATGAATGAGCCTTTTCTTTCTGGAACGTGCCCTATCAAGAAGCCTTTTTTGTTTCTGAAGTAAATAATAGTGATTTGGGTGAAACTCTTGTAGCTTTTATGAGACGTGACCAGTCCGAGTTTCATGATAAAATATGACTGTATTTGCTTCAAGAAACTTTCGGGTAAACGACATACACATCAAATCCTTATTTTATATTTGAATCATGCACGATTCAAAACTCAGAAGAGACGTTCAACTGTTTCATTTCAAATCGCGCAAAGATTTACGTTTTTGAGAATTTTTGTGAACAAACTATTAACTTATTGGACTCTAGCTTTATAAAATGCAATAGTGTACTTATATGTTCAATATATATATGGAAGTTTTCACTGTTATCAACAATTACAAAAGTATTGAAAATTATGTTATGTTAAACCAGTTACGCATTAACATTTTTTTACTGCGATATACGCCTGGCTCACATCGAAGTGTGAAGACCGTCATTTGTTTTGAGATTTAAAAACTCAAACGAACTATCAATAGGATTAAAATTCAGACAGACCCCAAAAATTTAAATGCTCAATATATATGTTTACGTATTTAGGTATCTTCAATTTGAATAAACTGAATAATAGTCGTACATGTATAGAGATTATGTACCTACAAATTTTGTAAAAATATTACAGTTTTATTGAGACGACGTGCCACGTGACTGACAAGCATCTTCCGAGCGTATCGGAAACCGTTTTTGTAAAGTAAAATACCCGTAGCTAAAAAAATACTAACGGATGCTTTGCGTAGAAAAACGAGAAAGTACATTTGTAAAGAATTAAAATTCAATAGGGGGGTGTTCAAGTTTTTGTTGTTTTTTTAAATGTTGATAATTTTATACTTTACTAGCTGATCCGGCAGACTTCGTAGTGCCTCTATCGATAAATAAAAGACCTAAGCTTTTGTATAAAATAAACTTAAAACAAACAAAAGGAATCCGTCCGACGGGGGACACATCAAAGGAAAAACAAAATTGTTTGTTTTTATATAATTCCGAGCACTTTCATATTTATCTACCTTGTAAGCCTTCTTTAGACTTCCACAAATAATTCAAGACCAAAATTAGCCGAATCGGTCCAGCGGTTCTCGAGTTTTAGCAAGACTATTGAACAGCAATTCATTTTTATATATATAGATTTTCAGAGTTATCTAGAAAATTACTTTACAATCCGTTAAACAGCTATTTTTTAATAACCATTAAATTAAAAGCAAATGTTTGCTATCATTGTATGAAATGCAGTTGAAAGTGAAACAGAGCGTTAATACTCATTGCAAAAGTATTTGAAACGTCGGAAACGCTCGTTACAGTCTGCTGCTCCCCGTGGTCGGGACTTCAAATAAAACGAAATGAAATCGCACCCATGATGCCACCACTTATAACTACGCAACTAATACTATAGACAGCCTTTACAGGTATTTAAGTAGCCGCCTCTATAAAGAGGATGCTGATGAAACACAACGAAACATTAAAATATTTCTAGTTGTATTGACATTACAGTGCACACGTATAAATTGTATTACTAACTAGCGACCCGCCCTCGCTTCGCTTCGGAAACATTAAAACACACATGAAACAAACAAAAAAAATTAAAAATTTTTTTTTTAAAAAGTAGCCTATGTTCATCAGGGACAATGTCGGCTTCTAATGGAAAAAGAATTTTTCAAATCGGTCCAGTAGTTTCGGAGCCTATTCGAAACAAACAAACAAACAAATCTTTCCTCTTTATAATATTAAGTATAGATGCTCTGTGTTTGCCGACTGACCGCAATTACCATAATCGTTGCAATCTAAAAAATCAGATTCATTTTATGTCTCAGCTTTCCTGTTTTATTATTGATATTTTGAAGAAAAAAACGGCGTTTATTTACTAAAAAAAACATAAATAACACTAATTCGTTCGTTAATAGCGCTACTAAAAACGGGAAAAAGGAAACTGGTTGACAATCAGAGAAAATAATTGTGAGAAAAAAACAGTTTTGTTTTTGTCTATATATTAGTACTTTGGTAGTATAGTTTGGATGTAAACTGAAATGAGAATCGATTAAATGCTTTGTTTTATTTCATTAATTGTACAATATTTTTATAATATAGTGTTAATTCTTGGTTAAGCCTACATTATTTTATTCATTATACTGCTTTAAAAGCTGTGACAAAAGTTTGTGTCTATATTGAACATGTTTCGCACCTTTATCTAAGTAAAGCATACTGGTTTATTTAAAAAAGATGTTCAGAAAAATATTTCACGTACTTCGGCCATTCCGACAATATTGGACAACGCGACTTTTCCGATCTAGATTTAAACAAGTTCTGTTAAATCGGTTTAACTTGAGCCGTTTGAATGCCGAACTCGTTTAGAGTTGGATGTTGTTGAACAATAAAGCTTTGTATGTATTTAGTTCCAAAGATCGTAGGGAGAGAGCAACGTGCCTTTGTAATTAAGCGTGGTTGTGTTCTATTAGACAGGGGTCATTAAAGCCTATGTGGATTAGCCTTCCACCATCGGTACGTGTATCCTTCGCTGTGTTAGTCCGCTTGCTTTTACGTTTGTTTGACATAGACTTTAATGCAACATTTCAATTGATTCAGTTATAATTTAAAATCAATTTTATTTTGTAAGATATCGTAGTCTAATATTTTCTGGTGGTATATTGGCTGTTATTAAGCCCCCGTTGGTCAAAGTGTCAAGCGTTCCGGCTTTAAAATTTATACCGTTGTCAATAAAGTTGAAATTTTGTGTACATGTCTCTGGGCTAATGGTGACGTCGACTTTGTGATGTGCTCTGATAACAAGAAATGGACGGGTGAATAAGTTCGTTCACATATTTAGTGCAATAAAAAGAAGTAAAGTGTAGTTTAGATGATATTCGTTTAATTCCAACGACATACCTCTTCATTTCAAAAGCCCTGTAGTCATCGCGTTTTGCCACAGCTCCCTAGAATTAAAGACGCGGTAATTGCTAATGCCTAATTTGCTCAGTCGAGGTAATTGACCGACAAAATTAGTGATAATGATAAGCTTTCCAATCTCGTTTTGACAACAGCTCTTCAGCTTCACATAATTAAGCACAGGTTAGATAGATAGATGGTTTTGTACATACTAATATACTTTATGTTGATGGTAGATATAGGCAAGCTTCAGGTAGCCAACTAATAAGAAAAGAGACTGGGGCCCGACGACATTTGAAACTCTTTAATATTGTAAAGCTTCTAGAAAGACTTTACTTATGATTCAATCATTGTATTTACTATCTTATTATTGTGATTTAAGCGTTACAATGTAAATCCAACCAGATACTTAGTTTACCTTTGGCTCAGGCTCCACATATTATTATAATAATAATATCGTTTGGTCTTTATTCTAATTTTATCATCACCTTAGATCTCCGACGGCGCGTAAAATGAAGTTTAGAAACTTGAAATTAGTTGGGGTCATAATCTCACATCCCACATTATATGAGCGACTAGGCAAACTCAAACTACAAACTCCTGTAGATAAGTTTGCTTGGCTATTTTCGGATCAGCGAGATATTGATAACATGAAGAAATTTGTCATATTAACCTACAATTTTAGTGTTATGTAATGAACAAAATTTAGAATTTCAAAGAGTTTTCTTTTTTTTATCGAAATACCTTCTAATTTGAATGAAAGTAATACTCAGAAATAATTTTTTTTAAAACATTCAATATACTCGTAGCAGACGATCAATTTCTAATGTAACGTAGATATGCGGCCAAGCTTAGATTTAATATATTTTATTGCGATTGCGACAGACCAAATTACTTGAGGTATTAGGCCGGAGTCGCAATTATAGTGCGTAGTAGCTGTCTTCACCATTAAAACCAAAATTAATGTCTACTTCGCCGTACCTATTACGTTAGTACCCAAGCTCATAATACGCTTCTATCCATCACTAATTACAATTATGTAAATTATATACACCACGTTTTTTGACAGGTTTTACTTTTTTTTGTACGATGTAATTACTTTTACGTTGTACTAAAAAGGATTGGCGGACCAGAGTTTTTGAGTCCTGAAAAAGGAATCGTAGTTAAGGGGTGTATGTTTTTTTTTTATTGAGACAGACACCGCTTCCAATTAGACGGGAATAAGAAAAAAAATAGATTGCCCACATTTGGAGTTTCATGTAAGTAGATCTAAATTAGATTTTCGCTATTTTTTTAGTAAAACGTTTTTCTGAGATAAGCTAAGATCAAGCTAATCTTGACCATGTCAGAAATGAATTACCTGCACTATTCATTCAGACGTGGACTGAAATATTCATATCGAATGAGACCAGGTCCGAGTATCGCATGTTTTCATCGCGTTCTGAATAACAAAGTAGCACAAAATGATTCAAAACAAAACGATAGAACGACCGTCCAATAGTTTACTACGACAAATAAATCTTTGTATCATGATGAAGCAAAACAATCCTTTTTGACAATTGAGTTTCTGTTCCCCAAAAACTAATTTACCTTCTATTGTTCCTCCATATTTACGAAGTTATTACATTACATTTGCCTTGAACAGATATTAAATTGCCTTCTTGAGAGGAGCGACCCTTCTTATAAGATTTGCAGGAGCACATGGGTATAACAAGATCCTATTATTTGTAAGCAATTATAGTTCAATTTATTTGTTGTCGTATTTACTCCGTCCACATAGATAGAATTTTTATGTAGCCTTAAATGACGAACAATTAAGAAATTTTCGAAACACGTTTGTAAACTCTAGTTTCATTGGTTATGAAGTAGAAAAATCTCTTTAGGGTGAAGCTGAAATAGCCTCTCAAGGCTATCAGCATAGGAAGGGAAAAAAAAAAGTTTATATACGGACACAGGAGACAGTTTATAGATTTAAGACAATGTATGACAATAATGTAAAGGCTTTCCGTAAATATCTAACAATTGTTGTTTATTATGTAAGCACTTGCCTAACGAAGACTGTGATAAATAAGTAATGAATAGTGATTAAACACGGACACGACATGTACTTAAATATACGGCATTTGTACTTTAGAAAAATCTCTCTTAAGTTATGAAACAGATATAAACCTCGCATATTCGTCGTAATTGTGAAATAGTCTGTTTCGGTACTTGACATGATTTGGTTAATAGAACGGTACCCATGTGGATGCGGTTTCATTAATGCGCATTGTTATTGACGTAATTAATTAAAAGTCGACACAACCATGATTTTCAAAGCTCCATCCAAAATTTATTTTAACGAAATTAGATTTTGTTTTTTTTTTTCTTATATTTTTTATTGCATAGATGATTTGACTATACTCTCAATCACCGGTACAAATGTAAAGTATGTACATACATATATACACATATATATAAACGTTTGAATTATAATCAGTGAGTTTACTACAGTTAAACTGAAATATTCGTAATGCCACGTTTAATGATACAAATCTTAATATTTATGGTACTTGGATGCGCTAAGCGGTTGGTAGACCAAAATTGTAACGGTCATCTATTACAAAAATGAGTGTGGACTGTATTTGCGTTGTTTAACTATGACACTTTTTCGGGCCGTGGCGGGAAGAAACAAAGGAACACAACCCGAGGGAAATTGTGAAGGAAAACGCCGTACCTGGAGACGATGGAGTCGTCCGAATCACGGCTGCTAAAAGTGCTTGAAGCCAGTTGGTGTATCTTCTATCTTGCACGACACTGTGATACACTGACACTGATGTTGTATAAGAATAAAGTCTTAGGCCATCTCAATAATTAAATCACAAAATAACTGCTTTCTGTAATGCGAAGCGCGCGCTAGGTAACCGCCATATTTTTCTTCTTTTACTTCTTTTCTGTGTGCCCGCGACGCTCGTACTAGCCAATCCAGGGCGCGGGGGATGGGTGAGGAAGGGGAAGGGAAAAGTGTCATAGCTGCCATATTATTATAAAAACATCTATCTACAAATCTGTTATGACGCTGGCGCAACCAGTACTCTTGGTTGAATACTCTCCAAAACGAGTTATGGTTTATCACGTAGTTTGCGCACACAGGTACATTCGACAAAAAAAAGCATTCATTTAAACAGTAATCAGATGAATAATTCGGCGATCTCAGTAAGAGATGGCTACTGATAATTGAAAATTCACCGACGCAAGTGAGGACTTAGCGGGAACAGATGAATCAAACCGACGACAAGATAATCCTGGAAGATCGACATTATCTTTGATATTGATATTACAGCTATCATTGTTCTGTTTTTGGTACATAAAAGTAATTTATTTCACTTCCTTTCATGTTACTTTATTATAAAACGTTTTATTGAAAATAAACCGTTTAAAATACTTGTATTTTACATATCTGGAACTTTGAATTCCATAAATTATCAGCGAAGATAGCAGACGAGCTCAGGGTCCACTTCCATTATGCAACATCAGTACGCCTTATCACAAAAACTTTACCAATGGAGATATTGCTATCGTGTTTAAACCATAATTAAAATAGACTAACCCTGTTCTCACATATAAGCTTTCATTTTTTTTTTGTTAAGCATCTGATCCTTTGTTCCGCTTTCGAAAAGCAAGTATTGTATTCTATGTAAGTGAGATACAATTGAATGCGTTCTTTTTTTTATATTAAATTTAAATGTATTTTATGGCATTGGAGAATTTGCTCATGGTTCGCCTGATCTCAACCACTTCGGTAACCACTTACCGAAGTCCACAGACATCACAATGGGAGTCCTCGTACTACCTGCCACCCTGAGACATGACTTGAAACTCTCACGGATCGTTTGGAACTTCTGGGTCTGCGGACTTCGGTTCCCTCTGTATTTTGTACCGTATGTTCCATGAGAGTGCTCTGAGGAATTGTTTGAGATGATACCGTCATCTCGTTTTGACCATTGCACCGCCCGCCACCGGAGTAGAGTTCATCCATACTACCTGGAGCCACTGCGGTCATCCACAGCGCGTTTCCAGAGATCTTTTTGCCACGTATCATCCAGCTTTGGAATGAGCTCCCCTCCACAGAGTTTCTCGAGCGCCATGACATGTCCTTCTTCAAACGAGGCTTGTGAAGAGTATTAAGCGGTAGGCAGCGGCCTGGCATTGCTGAAGTCCATAGGTGACAGTAACCACTCACCATCAGGTGGATCGTATGCTCGTCTGCTTACAAGGGCAATAAAAAAATCCAATAAATTCTTATTTTTATAGTTTTTTTTTCAGAGAAAAAAATTAAGTACCTATTGACGATTCAACTTTTGATTGAATTTTAACACATTGTGACTTTCGGGTAATTGAAGCTTTGCAGTTTGCTAATGATGATAATTTATAATTAATGTGAAAAGCAAACAGCCTCCACGTTTGGGTGTGCGATGGCGCGGCATCACTGCACCTCGCTGCGTCAAAGAGGAAACTTCACTAATTAGCAAATAAACTAGATTGATCTTACGTTTTCCAAAAAAATCCCTAATTGAAGTGAAGTCTCTTCTAACACATTAAAGTTACTCTTTGTTACAGAAGAACACTTGATAATTGGTCGTGACGTTTTCTAAAGAGAATATTAGGCAATTAAATGGTGCAACGTTCTTGATTTATTAACGTGTTAATCTAATTATATATAACGAATTATTTTATAATACAACAATAAAGAGGAAACACGGATGCGCGAAACAAATAAATTCTCCAATTTGAAAGGAAACCCTTCAGTTAAATGACTGGAATAATAAAATAGTTAAAGGCTTTGATAAAAAAAAGATTGTGAATATTCACAAATTACACTTCAGTGAACTACCGACACTGCGCAGGTACGGAATTCATAGTTAATACGTTCTAAAGCCGTTTTTGGTGACTGACAAAGGCCTTTGATAAATTACAGAACTACATTGTAGGACAAACGTACTGTGTTGGGTGCGGTATCGTTTTTAGATTTTTCGGAATACTTTGGAAGTTTGTCAAAAAACTCTCGTCTACATTCCATACTGAACAGATTTGGAATTCAGATACAAAGTTTTCATGAAGTTGAATAGTCAGTACTGTAATAATATAAAAGGTTTATAAATATGACAATAATTTTAGAGCTCGATAAGATTTTAGTTTAAAAACGTATGAGTGACGTATGTTGTGAGTGATATTTTTTTAAATCTCAATAATATGTGTGACCATTGATAGAATATATTGAATTTCAACTATTTTTCTACTGTACGGCGTTACTTCAAATTAACAAATTACAAAATATATATTTTTGTGTTATAGGCCACGGTGAAGAAATAAGAATGAATTAATAGAGTACTTTTTAACTTACCTTAAAAAAAGTATACAATAAAATATAAAGTCTTCAAATTGGAAAACGTCAAAATGTGATGAAATTAACGATGTTTCAAAGCCGTTCTAGCTAGGTACTTATAATTTTTTTTAGTCGTGTCCTTTGTTGAGGGTTGATAAAGAATTCCTAATTTGAACTCTTTGGTTTCAGACACGATCCCATAAATATTGGATTTGTTAAATTTTCTGAGTTTAGAAAGACAGCCCATTTACTGTCAAAATTGAAATTATTTATAGAAAGAGTTTTCTAAAATTTACATTAACATCAAATTTAACAGATAGTGAATAATCTTTCATCTTTTATCAATTCCAATAGGCACATTCATAGTGGCACATTCTAATTACAATACAAAACTTTCTAACATGATTCCATAGTCCTAAAAGCTGTAATTTGTAAAATAACGTTTGACATTTCTTTAAACTAGATTTGTGAGATATTTGTGGCTGTATTTAGAATTTATAAAAACTTCAATCTTGACATGACGTTTTTCAATGATGTGAAAAATAAATATTTGTATTCACAGCAGGCACGAGCTTCGTACATCAAAGGACCTTAATTCTCTGTGGCTGATGAAGAGTAATAGAAAAAAATTACACCAACAGAAATGTTTGTTGTAGGTACGTGTATAGCTGTGTAGGTTATTTAAATGAAACTGATTTACATGAATACAATTGTACCTACAATATACTCTGCTATTCTATCTTGCTTCTCGGAGAGCGGGTGTATTTGACATGGGATTTATGATTTTAATAAAATACAGTCTCGAGGCGATGGAGCTCATGAGTATTAAGTAGGGCCTGATATATATTCTTTCATTTCAATATTGTGATTAGAAAAACAATATTACAAGTAGGAAGTTTGGTTTTGAAAATTTTCGTTTTAAATACGCTTTTATTAGCTTCAGACGTATGTATGTTAGTAAATGGTGTTTCAGAATGTTTTTTGTTTTTGAATTGACTACTCGATACTGCCATATGGTCCGGACTTTTTTGGCTACAGAAATGCAAAACCAGTATGGCTACAACTGCAACACCTTTTTCCAGCAAGATGGAGCCACTTCTCATGTTACAAATGACTCATTAGCTGCTCTTCAAGATTTATTCCCTGGAAGAGTGATAAGTCGCCGAGGAGACATCAATTGGTCACCGAGGAGCCCTGATTTAAACCCTACTGGTTTTTTCCTGTGGGGCTACCTAAAAAGTTAAGTTTACAATCCATTGCCACCCAACCTGAATGTTTTGAAGCAAAGAATCACGGAAGAAATCAACTCTTATTTCTAGAGCGATGCTCCAGCGAGTGATTGAAAATTTTAGCTCCAGGTTAAATGAGTGTAAACAAGTGAATAGTGCGCATTTGCAAACGGTTGTTTTTCATAAATAAACTTCAAAAACTGCTCTTTAATTAAACAATAAATAAAACGAGTTTTAATAAATATTGTTGTTTTTTATCTAACATCGAAAAACGAAAAACATTCTGAGACACCCGTTATGTTAGTAATTAACGGAATCTTTGAACATTATTTTGACCCCCTTCAAAACGTTCGATTAACTCGAAATTTGGTATACTTATTAAGGACCGAGGACAATACAATATTAAAAAATTATTAGAAAAAAATAATGAAAAAATTGAAATTCAACTAAAAAATGAAAAATAAATATATAGTTTAAAAAAATAAATATAAAATATAGTCTAAAAAAGTAATATAGTTTAAAAAAACTAACAAAATACCCTTTTATAGAAAATAGAAAATAAATTTTGTTAAATTTGAATAGTGTAAGAAAAAATTATTTTATTGTAAAAAAAGCGTTGTAGTCAACCTGGGGTGCATGGTATCAGTAGTTATAAATATTTTATGAACAGATATGAGTAGAAGGGTTGTTTTGATAATATCCTGAAAAGCTGGTGATAGGACCTCTTGTGAGTCCGCACGGGTAGGTACCACCGCCCCGCCTATTTCTGCCGTGAAGCAGTAATGCGTTTCGGTTTGAAGGGTGGGGCAGCCGTTGTGACTATACTGAGACCTTAGAACTATATCTCAAGGTATGTGGCGCATTTACGTTATAGATGTCTATGGGCTCCAGTAACCACTTTACACCAGGTGGGCTGTGAGCTCGTCCACACATCTAAGCAAAAAAAAAACCTCACGCTTTATTACAATAAAATCATTTTTTCTTACACTATTTTTAATTCAAATTTATTAAAATTTATTTTCTATTTTTTTTAGATGAATTTTCTTTAGAATCGTTTTTATTAGTTTTTTAAACTATTATTTATTTTATTATTAGTTTGTTCAAATCAGAGCCGTTTCCTACAAAAATACTGTTAAATGAGTTGTGCTTTCGATTTCGTATGAGCAAGTTATTTATGATTGAGAGATTACTGGTGGCCCGAAGGCCTTTCCAGTTTCACCAGGACAGGTGGGCGAGCAAAGGCTCAGCCAGGAGGGGTGGGATTTGCTAACAGCTGCCCGAGCGCCTCCGAAGGAGACCTAACAACTCAAGAGCAATTGCTTCGCGAATGAATCTACTACCGGATCGGAATCGCGACCCGCGGAGAAGATCCGGCGAGAAACTCAGCGGGCTGATGCATGGGCTAGGTTGCACGTCGACCTCTTTGTCGAGTTCGACGAGTACGGTTACTGGGGTCCCTAAGCCTGCTCCTAGTATTAGAGCTGAAGGCATCTAATGCAAAGGTTATTGGATCTGATGGATCCGTAAGGACGTGTCTAGGGCGTCGACGGTGACTGGCTCCTGCATGATCAGGATTCGGTGAGTAGTCAGCGGCGGCAACGATAAGGCGATTATCATGACGCATAGCCTTATCGAAGTACCGTTCCGACGCTGACTTCATGTATTTCTGGATTGATTCAAGGCCCAGGTCGTCGTGTAGGTCAACGTTCCTCACGAACCACGGAGCCCCGACGGCTAACCTGCAAAAGCGGGATTGTAGGGATTGGAGGGTGTCTATGTGTGTGCGGGCCGCGTGAGCGAACACCACACTCGCGTAAGTCATGATGGGCCTTATGCAAGTTTTGTAAAGTGTCACCTTGTTCCGAAGGGACATTTTACTCCGCTTACAGATCATGGGATAGAGTCTGCCGAGAATGAATGCGGCACGGTCGCGGACTGTTTTTATGTGTGGGCGGAATGTCATGGATGCATCCAGGGTGACTCCCAGGTACTTAACCTTCCTGACCCAGGGTATAGGTTGGCCGAAGAGGGTGATCGGGGGAGTGATATTTCTCCTCCTAATGCGGGAGGAAATAAGCGGTGAGTTTCCCCTTTGAAATAACACTGCTGTGCTTTTCGCCGGGTTGATGTCTATGCGCCATTTTCGGAACCACTGTCCGAGGGCTAACGCTGCGCTCTGGAGTTTACTCGCGATTAGGGACTTGTTTCTACTTGAGTAGTAAACGGTTGTGTCGTCAGCGAATAAGGCTAGCTGGGTCGGCGGCGACCGGGGAATATCATTAATAAATAAACTAAATAAGAGCGGTGAGAGAACGGAGCCTTGCGGCACTCCAGCCGTGAGTGGTCGCGGGGAGGAGCGGGTTCCCTCTACTCGATATCGAAAAGAGCGGTTCGACAAGAAGTCCCGTATGATGAGCACGAGACTATCCGGCACGCCCATGTTGAATAGTTTGAAAATCAAACCGTTGTGCCAGACTTTGTCGAACGCTTTTGCGACGTCGAAGAAGAGAGCTCCCGTGTATAACGGTTTTGGTCGATTAAGCCCCACAAGAATGTGCTCCGTGAGGCGGTGCACCTGTTGAACGCATGAGTGATTTGTACGGAATCCGAATTGTTCATCGATGAGAATGCCCTTGGATGAGACGAAGTCTCTGAGGCGTTTGTAGAGCAGACGCTCATACAGTTTGCCTAGAGACATGAGGAGGCTAATCGGGCGGTAGCTCGTCGGATGATTTTTTGGTTTACCGGGTTTATGTATGCCGATAACGTCCGCTTCTTTCCACACCGCGGGAAAGATACAGTTCGCCATAGCGGCATTGAAAATAGATGCCAACATCACGATGAGTTGGACGGGTAGAAGTTTAATAACGCGGTTGGATATACCGTCGGAACCGGGAGCCTTGCGAGGACGTAGGTCTTTGATCAAGTCTTTAACTTCCATCGGGGTGACGGGTGGTAACGCATCAGAGGGTGGCAAGGAGGCTCTGCGTTCTACCTCACTGTCTACTAATTCTACATGAACAGGGTCCACGGATTGAGTGCTGGGCGTGCACTGGGTTTGCAATGTATCGGCCAGCAGCTCTGCTTTTTCGTCATCATCGAACGCCGCGAGTCGGCCTGAGGGGCCTACGAGGGGGGGCATAGTTACTACCGTATCCGATTTGAGAGTACGAGCTAAGCGGTAGTAAGACCTTTGGGAGGGCGCGAGTCCTTCTAAGAAATCAGACCATCTGGCATCTCGGACTTCGGCGATGCGAGACTTTACGTCGCGTTGTAGGGCACGCATTCGAATACGATTTTCCGCGGTAGGATACCTGTCGTAGGCGCGTATCGAGGCGTTCTTAGCTCTAAGGAGTTCCCTAATATCGTCGGACAATTTGAAGCGGTGAAGGAAGTCCTCCGCTACAACTTGTTTCGATGACCTATCTAATGTCGAGGTGATGTGTGACGTTACGATGTCTATGGCTTCAGCGGTATCCTGAGGAGACGGGATAGAGTCCGGACTAAACGGAAGCGATGGTGGATCAGATTCAGCCAGGCTGATGCCCAGCGTGTGCCAATCCACCACAGTCCTCGTGACGGGAACGGAATCGGGAGCGCGACCGAGCTTCATAATGACGGGATGTATGAGCAAGTATTTATCAATCAAATGATCTTGCCAATCAAAATAACGTGTTGACACTTTTATAATAGTAGGTGTTAGTTGAGATTAAAATTAAATGCTAACTAAGTGCTTGAGCGAATCCGAGAAACTGTTAGTTGGTTTTAAATGCACTGTGGGTAATTATAATTAAATATATCATGAGATTGTGAGATGAAGTATAAGGAAAGACCGTACATAAACTCGTTCATCAGCTTCTTTGTAAGACGTGGGCTTCAGTCACAGTAAGACGGCGGTCACACTTCACCACTCGAAGATTCTCTGGAGACCAAGATGATCACGAAGCAAGAGCGGTAGTTCGCTTTTAAACACGCGATACCACTTAATTTGGGATAAGTTTTACTAACGTCGTGGGCCTATACTACCGTTTCTGTTTCAAGAGCCCGTAGGAAACCATCATGTCAAATAATAATAAAAAATACCATTATTTTAAGTACACCTTTGAATTCTCTTAAAAAATTAAGACTATAAAAGATAAAAGTAACTTCTACGAGATGGATTCTAGGAATCTGCTGAAAATCGGATTTTGAATTAAACAAAGAAAAGAAATAGCTCTGTGGGTTTAAAAATATCGAGTCGAATTCTGGCTTCCATTTGTATGAGAGGGAGGTCGGGGCGACGACAATGAAACATTAGACTGTAACGTGTGTCGTTTATTTACAGCGGTGGAGTTAATGTTCTAGAAAAGCCTAATACATGTTATCCTTTTAATCCTGCCTGATAATAAACATGAAAACATCGCGTCAGTTACGTGATATGCGAGGATTACAGGCTTAGGGAGTTCATCAAAGTCCACCGTGGAGACAGTGCCGCTCGTAAGTACGGATAATATTTTTTTTTTTTACAATATGAATCTCTGTTTTATCAGGATGTAAAAGTGCTTGAACCAACATTGTAGGAGGTATGAATTTTACTCCCGCGACATGTTACATAATAGTAGAAAGATAAGATAGTATTAGTAATATAAAGATAGTATTGTCATCTCCAACAATTCTTCAGAACATTCCCTATGAAACGCACAGTACAAAGCACAAAGAAAATTAATGCTGTTCCATAGTCTACACTAGTTGACTTATTCACAAATGATGTATGTTTTTTTTTACTATTAAATGTGACAGTTTTCTATTATATACAATAGTTTAATTGAGTTGATATAACCAAGCCTAGGGTCTAATTTTCTATTAGGTATTATTGCACGGGAAAACGAGCTAGCAGTTCACACGGTGTTAAATTGTCACCAGAGCCCATAGTCATCACGATGTGAATGCCGTCACCTATCTTGAGGCATGAGATCAAAGTTTCAATTGAATTGTGTTACAAATGTCTCACACTTCGAACCGGGCGAATTCTTCGAAGACTAATGATATCTAGTTTTGTAGGCTTATGACACGACCAGTAAATACTAGTTGGCGATCAGTGAGTAGTTTTTTTTACGACATATGCGAGAAGATAAGTACTAGTCTAGTACTGTTCCAATAAGGTACAAATCGGCATGTCTCGGAGACAGAAAACAAAACCCAAGCTTAAAATTGTTAGATGTGGTTGAGCCTTTGTTGATATTTCATTATCTGAACGTTGTCTATCCCGACTCTGAAATTACATTATATATTTTTGCATGAATTCTGTAAAAAGCGAAAAGGTCGAAAATGTTTTCCATTATAGTCGACCTAATTTTTCTTAATCAAATTTTTAGGTGCCTTCTTTAATTAAAAATTCACTTTAATAATACCTGATAGGTATAATGAGATGGATAACAGTATTTGAGAGCTTTTTCGTTTGAAGAATTTAAAAAAGTTCTGTTTGTACATTTTCTTTGTTGGACTATTCAATTATTTTGTATTAATGGTTCATTTCGAATATTAATATAAGGTTTTTCGAGGGTTCTATCTCATAAGTCAAACAATTTGATGGGTGCGAGCGATGCAGGCGATCAACAATGCGCAGCGGTCGGCATACAAAGCCCCGCCAAGATAATGGATATTGCTTTCCTTGCGAGTTTCAAAGCAGCCTACTTCGAAACCTCTCATAATCCGCTTACAGCCTCTCGCAAGTACGTTGCTGTACTTTACTGGAAATATTTCCTTGAGAGAACTGCAAATTCGCCCTTCCAGTTATTTACAGAAGTATTGCAATTTTGCCAATTGGAAGGATAACGACATATCAATTAATATACTTTATAAATCGTATCATTTGAAAAAATTGGTTTGTATTACCCATGTAAGTAGTTTTCGAAGCTAATTTTATTAATGAAATAGGTTTTGTAAGAGGCTCCGAATGTGTTTGGCAGGTGTCGCAAAGACCACAGTAACTAGAGAGTCGACTCAATTATCCGCAGTGGGCGCCATAAATTTTGTGTCCGCACGCCGACACGGCAATTACTGTCGGCGCTCATCCGCAAAACGATGTTAATAGCCCTCTGATTCCTACATTTATCTCGGTTACACTGTATCTTTTTATTATTTCCATTGAATCATGTACTTCCGACGTAATCTGGACTATAGCAACGACTTTCGATGTTCGTCTAGATTTCCATCGTGACAAAACTGGCAAGATAAAGATACTTAAAATATTAAATTACGAAATATATTTGCTGTGACCTGCGAAATATTTTAAGCTTAACTAATTGTATACCAAACTAAGATGTTCTAAATATTAATCGAAGCCGTGGTTAAATGAGCTAAAATGTTCATAGTTTGTGAAGCATAAGAAGTTCCAAAACTGGTATTCTATAGATAAAAAAACGACATGAAAGACCGATCTGTATCGATCCATTCGGACCAATATAAAAAGTAATATGGCTTGAATACAGTGGGATCAAAAATTGCGGTTTCTATAGCGGAAAGGCGAAAGTTTCGCAGTCTGCGAGGGTAGTACTCATTCGTTTCATCTCGAGGGACGTGATACAACGGGTGAACCGTCTGCTCCCATCATTGCCACCAATATGCCTTTATTTATCCAACATTGTTATGATATTTCCTGACCCGATGCTCTGATAACTTTCGATACAGCTTTCTTAGTTTATTTCCGTGGAAAACGAAAAGTTATTTCACTAGACCAATTTCATTCTGAGAAACGTGTTACTGGAAAAAAGTAAAACTGTATTATCGTCTATTAGCCACTTCTTTTCCTAGAGTCTAAATGTCAACAATAATTTTATTGACGTGCAATTTAATACGACAGTAAATTGAGATAAACAAATTACCTTTTACTGAAAAATTCCCCGAACAATTAATTAAATTATTATTATTTTCAAGTTTGTAATCGAAATTGATTCAAAAAAACGAAAACAATGTTTTCATTGGTTTCGGTGACAGTTTATGAAAATGTCATCATAAATGACAAATAATTAGTTGATTTTGATATGACAACCATTGGAGGCCTTCGTAGAATAATAAAATTTATTTGTGATTGTACCTGTTTTTTGTTTATGATAGCTATTGATTTTGTTTACTGCATGTATTTAATTTTGATCTTGTTGGAAAATTATACACTTTTTTAAACTTTTAACATTTTTTTTGGTCTCTGCACATTTATTTGGTCAGTTAAAGTTTGATAGAAACTGAAGGATCGTGCTTCTTAATGCAAGGTTCCGAAGCACTCGTAACCTAAGTGATGAATTAATTACGACTATGACTTTTTTAATTACCTCCAAATCAACTAGGAAATTATGTTATATTGTAAGAATGTAATGCAACGACCTCTTACGATAATGTAATTAATAGAACTTACGTTTACGTATGTAAATTCTTCGATGTATTTTTTATTGTATAGATGGGTGGACGTGCTCACAGCCCACCTGGTGTTAAGTAGTTACCGGAGCCCATAGACATAATATAAATGCCGTCACCCACCTTGAGACATGAGTTCTAAGGTCTCAGTATAGTTACAACGGCTGCGCTACCCTTCAAACCGAAACGCATTACTACTTCACGTCTGAAATAGACAGGGCGGTGGTACCTACCCGTGCGGATTCACAAGAGGTCCTGCCACCAGAATCCCAATGCGTGACACAAATAGGCAGCGGTACATAGGCAGCGACTTGTCTCTGCCCGTGGCCTTGCTGAAGTCCATGGGCGACGGTAACCACTCACCATCAGGTGGGCCGTATGCTCGTCTGCCTACAAGGGCTATAAAAAATTTATAAATAAATAGTACTTGTTCCTAATTTAGTTAATCGTCATGTTACCATGTTAGGTAGAACGGATTACTGGTGCCTCGTAGGCCATTCCAGCTATGGCAGCCGTAGACATTTAGATTCTAATTGCAGCGAGGCAACAAAAGGATGGCCCATTATCTCAACAAAGGTTGTCTTTTGATGCGTTAAATTTAATAATTCGTCTTCTTTGTTAATGTGTAAAAAGTTGAATGTTCGTCTTCGTTAAATGTAGAGAATATTGCTTGAACTTTTAACAAAACTTGCTATAATGAGACTTCTGGAAGGCAAATTTGTATTCACTCAACCTGCACGGTTTTGAAATTTTATAACCGAGTAGTTAGTTACAATAATTTTTTGTCATACTCGTATACTATTATATATTTTCATTTGTATGATTTATTTCATAGAATTATTTAATTCATGTTTTTATTTACTTTTTGCATAGATGCGTGAACGAGTTTCTGGCCTAAAATCAGAGTCTATAGATATTACATCATGAATGTTCACTTCACAATGTCTATAGGCCATACACCTTAAGTAATGAGGTCGAAGTCTTAAATGGACTGTATAATGGGTGTCTAGATAGATATCTAGCCGCTTGGGGTTACACCTTTTTTTTTTAACGCTCGGGAATTTGTTTACGGATTCCCGGTCGAGAGGGGTAACAGACCGACTTATGTCGGACTCCGACGCCTCCAAAGAAGAAGAGGGAGAAGATGAAGACCAAAGTCCTCCTCTTCTCCCAATTCTTACCGGGAGACTACGCCTTGAGAAAGGCGAGCGAGGCGCTGCGCGGCGTCAACCATGCAGGACCCGCCCCGCAAAACCGACTACCGACTAAGCCCCATCGAGCTCCACCACTCCGACTCCACGAAACCTACGGTACCGCACTGTGCGCGCCGAAGTTTCACCTTCACCTGTACCCGTCCTGACAATAGGACGGGATTCCATCCCCGGGAAGATCTCGCAGGACGTCGTCTCAGGAGACACACCGTGAGCGGCGCACAGGAGCCACCATGCGCCGCCTCACCACGGAATTGGGGTTACACCCTACCGAATTTCTTTATAGTTTGGCATTCTAGCTGGCCAGATAATCTCATTGTCAACCTGGCATTACGTGATAACTTTTAAATAGTTTGATTTGCTGTACGAGTTTAATACATATAATGTAGTCTATCCAATTTGGTGTTAGTACGAGTGAAATTGAACCCAGAAGATCTTACATGATAAGACTCTAACCAGATTTTAATTTAAATATGCTGATATTCCACCATGACCCCAAAAGGACCTGTGATTTGTTTTCCATACGATGTTCTAACAAAAAAAAACCTTTCAATCCCGTCGTAACTTTACAATTAATATCTGGCAACTGAAGGGGGCTTCGATGAGCGTGAAGTTTTACTAACACGTTTCGAAATGAAGCGAATAACCCAGCGAGTTCCATGTAGCCAGATAGCGCGTACGTCAGACAAGAATGTCTAAACGAGCGTGGTGAGTAATGGTACAGAAGCTCGAACCATTCGCAGTTGATTAAGCGAGCCTTTGAAGTTGCACGGTTGACGCGATGATTAATAACTGTTTATGACAACCAAAATGGGGCCGAGACGATACAAATACACAAACACAAGTCTTGGGGAAGGTATTCACACGTTTTCTCAATTCGAAAGCTTTGATAACGGTAAATTAATATTCAAACTGAATTCAGATCACTTGGGGCTGCGTTACATTTTTTCGGTTTCGCGAGGATACGATACAATTTTGCTAAGTTTCAAATCTCCGTTTTTCTAAGCCATTTTTCTAAGTAAATGCTAACGCACCTAACATTTTTCGGTAATAGTTGCCCTCAACAGTTTTTCAGCTTAATTTTCTAATTCTTATAATTAGTAAGGGTGGAAGGGTATGTTGTAAGACCACAGAGCAAAGTTTTATCATGATATCTATTTCTACTGCGAAGCAACCATGCTTTATGTTGATATTCTATTAAATAGGTATTATATTTTGTTCTCCAATTTTGTGTCCCAATATCAGCCTTAATTTAAGATGAATCATGAGCTTATATGTCCAGCTAAGCTAGTAGAGAAGTGATTAACCATCTTCCCAATTGAATAAGTTTCAAAAATTGATAAACCCAAATAATTATGACAATACGAATATCATAATGATGTATGTACTTCAATGTGGATCTGGCATAATTATTACCTTGAATCGTTAATAGTTGTGGTTTATGTGTGAGTACACCTCGAAATTCTGGCTGTAATTAATAACATTTCCTTTGTATTATGTACTACAATGTAATAATGTGCGTTGATTATATAAGTCCCCGCGCGTATTTTTTTCTGTGTATTAAAAACTTAACGAATAAGCAACATAATTTTATTAGTAAAGCCTTTGAAACAATAAATTTATTAATAATTTGCCTAAAGATGTGTTCATAAAATTCATGATATCAACTTTATATACATTATTATTTACATTTCATACAGGTGTCCGCACGAAATCAGATATCAGACATGTAATACATGTGACTTTAGGAACAACAATTTTTTTTCAGAAGATAAACTGACATTTTTGTAAGTGAAAGAAACGTCCGAATTGTAAGATAGTGTGGATGTAAGTGTGAACATATTCTTCAATAACAGAGGCCGAGGGGTTTTGAAAGGTCTTGTTGGCGATGCGGATCACGTGCGTATTATTGGCAGCCGGAATCAGAGACTGGCGTCAACGCGCCTAGCTACGCCGCACTAAGCCGCGTATTCCACTTCGAGTAGTTTATTTTGTTCTCTAATATACGCTAGTCATACTATATTGATGTGATGGTTACCGTTTTTTAAACTTTCCTATTCTATCTACGCAGAGGAATGTCTGTTTATCGTTTGAAAGTTTGTCTGTTTGGGAAAAAAAATGTATTTAGTAGTTCACAATAAATACTACAGTAATAAAGTAAAAGTTGGTACATTAGTATATAAAGCATAGACGATGATGAAGGAAGCTGAGAATTCACAATGAATTTATTACAACGAAAGTCTCAATAAAAGATTATTAAGTTAGTTTACTTTTACGTAGTTGTTTATTTTTGCACCTGTTATACAATAAATAAAATGAGAGATCAGTTAGCAGAGTGCAGTGCTTAACAGTACATTGACCCGTACATCGACATCGCCGACTCGAACCAGATTAGTAAAGAACGCTGTCTCCTACAAGGGCAGGAACTGGATATAAGTCCTTGCTGGCAATAGTCCGCAGCACAAGATCAGCTTCTATTTTAGCGACGAAGGCTTTATGTTATTCAATAAATGAAACGAGACATCAGTTAGCAGAGTGCAGTGCTTAACAGTGCATCGACCCGTACATCAACATCGGTGACCCGAACCAGATTAGTGAGGAAGGCTGTCTCCTACAAGGGCAGGAACTGGATATAAGCCCTTGCTGATCCGCAGCAGTCCGCAGCAGAAGATCAGCTTCTGTTTTAGCGACGAAGACTTTATGCTGTTTCTCCCAGGCAGAGCAGACTAAGTACATAGCGTCCGCCGCGTCCCTGTCCACCATGATGGAAGCGACGGTTGGTTCCCTCCCTGAAACGCAGTGCAGGTAGACACTGTCAGGCTGTAACAGCCTGACAGTGTCTACATCAATCGGAATGCGAGACGCTATTGGTCACGGTTCAGTCAGTCCGTTAAAACCCAGAGCCATAGTCATAGTCCATAGGCTTGACAGACAGTAAATTGAGCGTCGAATCTGCATGATGACACGGCCCGCCGAGACTCAAGTGCCGCGCTTAAAATAATCACACCCAAAGTACCCCCATACTTAGTTGCCGCAAGTCATAATGACTTACTTCCTTCTTTGCTCATAGTTACACTGTAAGTTAACAAAAGTTCTAAGCACTATTAGTGGGAATTGTTTGTGCAAGAATTGTTCTTGAACTAAGCACGATGCTATATTATCGCATGAACTAACTTGAACTGGATCGTAGACTTTAGCTACCCCGGGGCTCCACACTCGACTCACAAAGACACACGTATAAAAGAGACGTCATTATCGGCTCTTCGATCGTGGATTATTGTGCTTAGTGTATTATTACGAGGCTACGATAACGCAAAGAGCATCTATGAGACCTCATGTCCTTTTACTAGAAGTAATTTGGAAAATACCATTCAACTAACATCTCCGTTTGCTTTAAATACCTAAGATGCCTATTTAAATTGCTGTGGCCTAAAGGATAAGACGCCTAGTGGATTCAAATCTAGCGATGCGATTGTGCCGGTGTTCGAATCCTGCAGCCAGGTACACATTTTTCTGGTTTAATAAGTACGTACTCAATAAATGTTCACGAATGACTTCCACGGTGAAGAAATAGCATCGTGTATTAAAAATCAAACTCGCAAAAAGTATATGTAAATTGCGTAATTATTTACTTCGTGTTAGTTTGACGGGGGTGGCAGCTATTGTTCTGTAAAAACTAAGAGACCTAGAACTCATGTCTCAAGGTGTGTGCTGGCATTATATGAGCCATTTTGTTTAATAGCTTGTTTCCATTTTCTTAGTAGTAACAAAATCCCATTGCTGTGAAATTTTGAGATTTTGTATCAAAAACTACGTTATAACTTCGAAGATACGGAAAAACGTTATCCCCGATCTAATAAATAGTGGTGCTGTCAATACATTAGATTTGATTTTGACTAAGTCTGTGTGGAGTAGTTACTTTGGGATAACGCTAAATTTTACCCGCGATTTCATTTATGCAGAAGGAGATAATATTTTTGAATAATAGAATGTTAAGGAGTTAAGTTACCAAAATCTTCAAAAGAGAAGGCTATTCATTCCACTGCCGTTTTTTTATCTACAAAATCGGTGTCGATTTCTCGAAAATGCTTGAACCGATTCTGATAATTTTATTTAAGGCCATTTGATACCTATACAGTATTGTTAGAACCAAATAAGAAAAGCGATGTATGTTTTAAAGATTTACCCCCGTCACCCCGATGGAAGTTAAAGACTTGATCAAAGACCTACGTCCTCGCAAGGCTCCCGGTTCCGACGGTATATCCAACCGCGTTATTAAACTTCTACCCGTCCAACTCATCGTGATGTTGGCATCTATTTTCAATGCCGCTATGGCGAACTGTATCTTTCCCGCGGTGTGGAAAGAAGCGGACGTTATCGGCATACATAAANGGGTCGCGATTCCGATCCGGTAGTAGATTCATTCGCGAAGCAGCTACTCTTGAGTTGTTAGGTCTCCTTCGGAGGCGCTCGGGCAGCTGTTAGCAAATCCCACCCCTCCTGGCTGAGCCTTTGCTCGCCCACCTGTCCTGGTGAAACTGGAAAGGCCTCCGGGCCACCAGTAATCCTTCAATCATAAAAAAAAAAAAAAGATTTACCCTTGCTCTCTGAAACTGTAGTGAATATATAGAAGTGATGAACAGCAACGCTTCAAGCATTATTAACAGGCACAAGTATGAAATCTCAACGTTATATTAATATATTTGTAGGTGAGAATATTTCTTAATTTAAACCATGTTCAGTTAAGAGAAATGTAGTAAAAGCATATTTACAAAACGTCATCACATTGTATTAGTTAATCAAATTGTTTTACATGTAAAACCGACTGAGTCTGTTTCGGGTTAGGGTTGTAGTCCTGAAACGACAGTAATTTAACAGTCATTATTAGCATCGTAACACATTATCGTAGCGGGCTGTATGCGGGTAATAGTCTGTCAGATTATAGCAGCACTAACAAGTGAACCGGGGTCAGGGGTCTGCGAGGATAACTCTCAGCCCGCGATAACAAACTTGGGGAGAGACGCGTCCGTTCTTGTTCTTAGAACAATACTAAAGATCGTTATCTAACAAATGTTCTTTGTTGACTTAATTAACTTTACAAATTGTCGTCTCTTTTATTGATAGCGTTCCGAAAGTTGAGGTCTCTGAATACGTTATACACGGACGAAGTTAAATCAAAAGGAAACTTTTACGCTGATTCCAATGAGGAAAATGATCGAACGGGTAATCAAAGGGATATAATCCGCAACAACAGGTAGGTACGAAGTAGGCAGAATTTAATGTATGAATAATTGAAAACAGAGGTAAAAGGTATGAGCGGGATCGTTATCGCCATCCCGGCGGGAAATGAAGCCGTACCAGATTTTGTTCGACTGGAAAAAAGTTTTCCGTTTACTTTGCACACATTTAGCTAATTCATTTGTATTTTTACCTTTTTTTTAATTGACGAGTTTATAGAATTGATGGTGATATAGAAAAAGACACTTAAATTCTCGTTAATCGTGGGCATTGTTAAATATTGATGATCACTTTTACAGCCTTTTCCAGTCTACCAGTTTTTCCAGTTTATCAGTCTCCGTCGCAGCATCAACCAGTTTTTCTTACCAGGTCGCTATTCCGGATCCAGTAGTAGACGCATCCGCGAAACAGCAACCCCAAGCCGTGAGGTCTCCTTAGGAGGCACACGGGTAACTTTTAGCAAATCGCAAATTTTCTGGCTGAACCCGTGGTCGCTTGCATGTCCTGACGAAACTCGAAAGGCTTACCCTTCTATCTTAAAAATGGCTTTGTTTCGGATTTAAAATTTTCTACATTTCGCATACCTTACAGTTTTCGTAAGTATCTAGCCTTCCGTGCCTTTCGTACCTGGCCTTAATAAAAACAAAATGTGATTTTATTTGCTTTTTGCTCATTGACCTCATGTTTCTGGGTGGCATTCACATTGTAACTTCTATGAGCTCTAATTAATTCGTTTCCAAATGATTCTTGTCCACCTGATGTTTTGCACTGTTTATTTGTTTTTTTGGTGCACAATAAAGAATACTCTCTCTCTCTCTCTCTTAATACCGGATGGCCTGTGAACTCGTTCACCTTTATAATCTTTATAGCCTTGAATAAAGCTTGTATATTATAATAAATATTTACCAACAAGCTTAGCTGTGTAATATTTGCAATTATACTAGTGTTCATTAAAATGAAAATTTTCCTTCATTGCTTTTATATGGAACTACGCTGGAAAGTGTAAGACAGATTTTAGAGTAGTACCTCTATATTGTAATATATGTATATATTAATAGTAGTTTAATTATATTGTAATTACTTGATTTAATTTCAGTTGAAGTTTAAAATAGTTAAAACTATTTGCATAGTAACAAGAGTTGCGTTATGATATTTTGTGTGTTATATTTCTCCAGGGATTATTAGAACATCAAACGAGTCAGTACTTCTGCGAGATAAGGGGCGGTACTGCTCATAAGAACTTGATTACAAATTAATGTGCGACTAAAAATACTTTCAATAAATATTTTCACCGCGTCAATCAAAACATGATGTTATGTGAATATTTAAGCAATTTTATCTATATTATACAAAAGTATACGATGAAATGGAGTGGTTTTTAATTTAATATCAATTTTATGTCTCGTTACAAAACAAATATTTATTACTAAATTATTCTTTCTAAATTACATAATTTTGAACATCAGTATATGCATGATGTATTAGCTTATAGAAATCAAACCACACCGAATGTGAAAAGCCATATTCCCTCTGCCATTTCTATTGTTTTGCGGGGGAGATAAAATGAAGGCGTAACGTTTTATATTTTTGTTTTTAATTCACGTAGCTGAAAGCGAAGTTAAAAAGCAGATAATAACCTTTACGCAGAACACAACAGAGCGAGCAAAAGCTGTAAAATGTGATCTTTTATTGCTCTTTTAATTACATTCTCGGCGTTCATGCCATTTCCTTTATTTTTGCTCATTTCATTTTCATAAAACGATCAGTGTTCTGTATTTTACTGTAATTTTTTTGGGTTTTAAGTGAATGGAAATTTCTGGAAATGTGAATTCTAATTGATAAAACTGTACAAAAATCTGTTATCGTTTGAAAAGCAATACGGATTCTAGAACAATATAATTCACAATATAATTAATTAATGTTTCTTTCGTTGCTACAGATAAATTAATAACAAAGTTTCTCGTGCTTATCTCGTCTCCGGGAACACAAATATTGACATAATTAATAACAACAGAGCACGTTCGCTCACTACATGGTTTGAATTATAAGAGATTCGCTTAACTCCTATTTCCTATAAAACGAGTTCAGTATATTATGCGCGGATAATTGCATAAACTTAGGGTCGTATAGATTACTATTGATTTTGAAAGTTTGTCAAAGTTGATCGTGACGTGAAGCTGAAATTTTTACGCAAATATGTAAAGAATATTTAATGTTGTCTGTCACGAACCACTATGAGCGACATGGAGAGATATTTTTCGGTTTTTCTGTAACGGCTTTCGATTTACTGAATACGAGTGCTCTTTCGAAGGGTTGGCGGAGGGAGGTATCACTCCGCATTGAGTCGAGTACATTCGTCTGCCAAATAAGGCGTAACTTAACTCCACGCCGCGAATTTATGGCGTCTATGAAACGAAAATACGTTTCGGCGCTTTATTTCTGCAAAATTTCAATTTCACACTGCGATGCCTCTTGGTTCTTGTACATCGCAAATCGTAAAACGAAGCGTTAAATTTTTATTTCTGGTACTGTATAGGGGGGTACGATACATTTGCTCGATAATTTAATCTAAAATAAATTTCCGATATTAATTTTATTGTTTTTTTTAAAGTTTTTTTTAATTTTTTTTATTGCTTAGATGAGTGAACGAGCTTACAGCCCACCTGGTTTTAAGTGGTTACTGGAGCCCATAGATATCTACAACGTAAATGCGCCACGCACCTTGAGATATAAGTTCTAAGGTCTCAGTATAGTTACAACGGCTGCCCCACCCTTCAAACCGAAACGCATTACTGCTTCACGGCTGAAATAGGCAGGGAGGTGGTACCTACCCGTGCGGACTCCCAAGAGGTCCTACCACCAGTAATACCACCAGTTACATTTATTATTTTATTATGCTTCAGTGGAACAGGTGAAAAGTTAACTTTTATTTTACCATCATCCCGGTGTTAAGCGGTTACCACAACCCACGCATCACAACTAGAATACGGCTGCCCACACTAGAATAAGAAGATTAAATTGTTTAGAATAATGACTGCTCTATATTTCAAATCGGAACGTACTGCAGCTTTACGATATATAAAAGGAGTTAAGAGGTTCTAGCAGTTTCAGTTTTGTGGATACTGGAAATATACAAGTTGAAAATCGACATACCAAATCTTTTTAAAAATGTTTACTGTGATTCGAAATCGAACTGGGACTTTTATTACCGTTTATCCACCGTTACTGACCACTATAGCAACGAGGTGATCAAATATATTTTTTTATTATTTAGACTACCCAGGACTAGCTCACAGCCCACCTGGTGTTAAGTGTTTACTGGAGCCCATAGACATTTCAACGCAAATGCGCCACCCACCTTGAGATATAAGTTCTAAGGTCTCAGTATAGTTACAACGGCTGCCCCACCCTTCAAACCGAAACGCATTACTGCTTCACGGCAGAAATAGGCGGGGTCGTGGTACCTACCCGTGCGGACTCACATGAGGTCCTACCACCAGTAAAAATCAGGGATAATCAGGGAGATATTATGAATGTATGTACATATGTATACGGTCGTAAGACGTTTGTGCTATTCCACTTAACAGATAAGGCGAATATTTCTAGCATACCAACATATCTATAATGGATTGTCCTACTATTTTATATGTACCTAAATTGATTTCTAATAAATTTCAAGTCTGTGATGAATATAAAAAGAGATAACGAGACAGGGCTGCCTCGTTCTGTGATCACTGCCACGAATTATGCGTGTTCGAGCCTTGAATGTTTAATGAGCGCGGCAAAAGTATCTCAATTTTCCTGAACTTACCTAAAATTACAGTTATTAAACCAATCGATTCCTCGACAGCATTTTCGCTAAATATCAATCTTGAACTTAATGAAAGATGTCAAGTCTATTTTTTTCTTATATAAAAGATGATGGATGCGGATTATGGCTAAATTATGCTTTGATTGATCTTAGGTTATTAAGTATTCGTAATTTTATAAAACAGGGGCGCGGCTCAGTGAGGAGAGGAGAGCGAATCAGAGAAACATTACGTTAGCACTGTTTTTTAAGGCTAAACGGAAACTTCATATTAAATTTATGAAATATTTTGTTTTTCTATTCTATTGGAATTCCGGTGTGGTTTGTTTGAGATTAATATGTCTTAGTGAACGAAATAAACGAAATAAAACAAAATATTAAAGTTAATGCATCGCGATTGTTGTAATGCTATGAACTAAGTTATTAATTGGGCAATATTCATGGAGCCCAGTTTTATTTTGAAAAATAGCAAATTTTAGTGAACATTTATATAATAGCTGTTTGTAATAATTAAATTATTGCGGTTTTATAAACAAAATCTAACCTCCAAGGATAATAAAAGGCATATTTAATTATTTTTGTTTGAAACTACATATATTAGACTCTTATTTCATATCAATTCTGAAGAATTCTGAAGAATCTGAAGTGTCAATCATCTGAAAGATCTGAAGTGTCAATTACTATTACTAGATGAATCTAGTAATAATAATTGACACTACTTAATCTAGTCATTGGAATTAATACTAGTAACTGAATCTAGTAATTCTAGTACTTACTCGGAACGGAGTGCCACCACGGGACAGCCTGGCGGAGTGGTGGAGTGGCGTTGACGGGGATTCGGCGGAGTATACCTACGCTCACAGCCTACTCCACTTGGGAGGAACTGCGTCGTGTCCTTATCGAGCAATTAGGCATGGACCGGTTTCTGCCGAACGTTGTGACTACGATGCGTAGTATATCGAATACATATTTATATTTAAATACATAGTATCCAAACACTATAATAAAAAAGAAGTTTATTAAATAATTAATCACTTAGCCTTATCTTACTTGTGAATATTTATAATAATGCCCTCATTAATCACTTCGTCCATAAAATACAGATATAATAAGCCGTAGGTATCAAGGTAGCCTTTGCTCCAACTGCTCACGGAAATCCTCAATGGCTTAATGAAGAAATGGTCACTTGGATTTCCTTGATACTCAAAAATAATCGAAGTTTTACTAATTTTTTTATATGTTAGGATGCTTTTTAGTGGCTTTATTTGGCCATCTCAAACCATGAACTAACCGTATTAACGCTGTCGGGATTTTCCATTACGAGCTATCCGGAACCCACCCGATCGTCATACACGTCCAGATAATTCACTTACTCAGAGGCAGTAGAACGTTAGCGGTAGAGCGAACGCTAGCAGTAGAGCATAGCGTAGAGCATAGAGTAGAGCATAGTGTTCGTCAATGTCCAAAAATACGCTTAAAAAACAAGTTGTTATTTATAACTATATATTATAACAAGTTGTTATTTATATATTTTTCACATAATCACTATTAGAATATATTTTTTAATTGTGCTTCAATAAATTTGAAGTCTAAAGTTATTCAATTGTAATGTAATAAATGTTATATGAGAAATAACGTTGGCTCTCTAGAGGTGCACGTAATCTTAGGGAGACACGAGGTTGGATTCCAGGATTTCGGGATTAAAACGGGACGGTAGCAGACGTCAGATAAACCTCTTCGGATTTAATGTTACATTAGCGAGTTAGTTCCACGCAACCTAGCAAGAACTATACTATTAAAGTATATATCTAATAATCATTTGTTTGCGAAAGAGATGGGGAGGAGGAAAATTTATACATACGTGGCTTAAAGTGTAAAAAAATACGTTTTAATGGGATGACTAATAAAAAAGTTAAATAATTTAAGTTAATAATTTATTTAAGCTATGCGATTTTTCTTGATTGGCAATATGTATAAATTTTCATGTTAATCGAATGTTTCGAAGTCGGTAAAAATTGGCTTGACTTCGTTAAAAAAAGTTAGAGGTCAACTTAGTTAAAAGTTAATTAAGAATACACATTAAGCGATACAGCAAGAATTTTTTTCCAAAAAATCCAACGCTGTGCTTCTAGTGTCAAATAGTCTACTAGACGCGCAGGTACCACTAGAACCTATTTCTGGAGCAAATCTGTGTTCCAGTTTGAAGGGTAGGGCAGTCACATAAGTTCAGATTCCGACCTCATGTCTCAAGGTAGGTGACAACATTCACCTTGTTATGTTTATTGCCTCCAGCAAACGCCAAGTGAGCCGTGAGTTCGACTGCCGATTTAGAGTAATAACCATGTAATAACACATTTCAAACACGTGAATTTCGAATTAATGGACAGAATAAAATAGAAAAACCAAACTATATAACGAAACAAAACTATAAAACTCGATAATCTGAAATATAAAATAATGATAAGATGGACAATAAGTTAAATCGTAATATTTTTTGTAAGCTTTGTACACACACTTTTTTATAGGTCTATAATTGTATGGAAAGAGATAAGATACAAGTTGTTCTGCTTGAAATTAATGAGCGTAGCTAACTGGGAGACGTTCAGAAACGAACAAACATGGGCTGACGATGATGAAATGCAATATAAAATCTTGTTACGCATTTAGCTCATAAGACGTTATTACCTAACGTTGTCTAATATTTTAAGGGGGCTTATATAAATCTGTCAAAGGGCCAAAATAATACCTGACAGCGGTCCCTTTCGATTTATTAGTCGTGTCCCAGGGGGTACTTGTTTCGAATTGAACACTGATTCAGATATTTTAGGATTTTCTCGTACTCTGTTATTTGCGACATATGCAGAATAAGTTTGGTCCAGGTAAAAAGTCTCTAAATAAAATACCACTTAAAAAGATTTCACTAGGCTAGTCAGCATAATTGATTAGCTATTTCGCTTTTTAACAGGCATTCGTTCATACAACATTTATTGTTGAATGAATGAGCCTTTCAAATTTATAAAAAAACAAATGGCATCGAAATTATAGTTTAGGAATTGTTTGAGCGATAACAAATAGGAGCCTTATTAATGAGATGAAATGCACAAAACGTACTATTCATATTCCTAGATGACAGTATTTTATAGACAACAGGCTTATTGTTTAACATTTTATATCAACCATGAGTAAATGTGAGTAAACGCTGAGAATTGAGATGAATTTAACTCGTCAAAAAAAAGTAGTTGTATCATAATATTTTGTAATTTTGATTCCCAATGACATTAGCTAGTATTTTGGTGGCTTTAGGGGAGTTCTCTATCATAATCACATTGATTCAGGTCACTGTATTTTTCAGTATTATTTCACTTTACCAATTCCACACTTCAGAGTCAGGGGAAAACATGTCACTTCGATCTGACAGTGAAAAACAGCCCTCGCATCATTTGTCAACGTCACCCACTCAACGGAGGGCAAAACATAATTTCATAAAGACATCCTTGTTCTTGTTACACGCAGTACCGATCCATTTTTTACGATATCCCCATAATGAAATGACTTCGACGAAATAAATGTTCGTATTCATATGATTCGGCAAATTTTACAAAACACGTTATTAGTATTTTTATACATAATGTTTGGCCAAGATCTTCCCACCCAGCGGATGAAATTGATCTGTAGACGGACGCGGCGACGGTCCGAATGTTATTGTGCTATAAATGCAATTTTTTCTTGAAATATCGTTAGCGAGATTATCAAATGTATTGATATGCATAAATAACTAGTTTTTTTATTGCTTAGATGGGTGGATGAGCTCACAGCCCACCTGGTGTTAAGTGATTACTGGAGCTCATAGACATCTACGAGGTAAATGCGCCACCCACCTTGAGATATAAGTTCTAAGGTCTCAAGTATAGTATCAACGGCTGCCCCACCCTTCAAACCGAAACTCATTAGTGCTTCACGGCAGAAATAGACAGGGTGGTGGTATTACCAGCGTGGACTCACTAGAGGTCCTACCACCAGTAAAAAGTAGTTGCATGTCATACCAACTATCTAAAGATCTTCACTCTAGAATAAACCTATTCGGATATGTCACAGACATAAATTTGTTCTGGACTTTCAAGTCGAGGATATTGAGTCTTTATGCATTCATTCAGCTATATATACCCTCAAGTAAATTAGATTAAACAGAAGTAATGTTTGTGTTTATAGCGCAAATGTCCAATTTTAAAGTTCCGTATAATTAATGAAACTAAATAGGGTTGGAAGTTTTTGTAAAATAACAATAGGTTTTCATATTTATACGTAAGTCATAAACAATTATTATGAACGAGTGGCATTTTGTTGGAAATCGCAATGGCCACGGATAACACAAGAGGAAAAATGTTTCATGTTATTTTAGGAATGTTGAATGAGTTGGGAAGAGAGTGTAACTATGAATGTGGAAGAATATAGAGCAAGAGGTAGACCTAAGAAAAAATGGATGGATTGCGTGAAAGACGATTTGTATAAGAGGAGAGTGAGCGAAGAAATGGTATATGATAGAGGAATATGGAAGGAGAAAACATGTTGCGCCGACCCCAGGTGATTGGGAGAAGGGCAGGAGAATGAAATGATGCTATTTTAAGAACGTTACTGATTTAATTCATTCAAAAACATAAAATTATACCGTATGAATTCATTTAAGACTAGATATTGTTTTGATTTTAGTTCTGGTCTCTTTAATAAGACTTGAAATAGGAATTTAAGTGACATTAGATACATTCAATGACTTTACACAGTTAACTTGATATTATTTGCTTTCTTCAAGTTTCATTGCAAATATATTGAAATTCCATTTTCTATATTTTCTATAATATCATTTTCTATTTTTTTTAACTCTGTATGTTGAATGGAAAAAATATGTGCAACAATCGGTGATCGTTTTGAAGATTGGTAAACCTAAAATAGAGAAATCCGTACAAAGACGACTGATAAATAATTCAAACGCTGCAATGCGGTCCTCAAGGAATTGACGAGACATGTACTACATTGTACACGTTTGTTCGACGCCTCAAAACGATGTAACATAATGGTGCACTTGAGACATATTTGGTGAATATCGAAACCACACTACAACTAACGAGCTACACGAGATCTCCGAGCAGTAAAATTATCTAACTTCTGTTCTACAAGCTGTTTGTACATATTATTAGGATATTATAATTATTGCTGATTGAGATATAGTAATGGTACATACATAGAGCCGAGCTATAGTAGAAACCACTAAATAGAAAGAACTAGAAATAATTACATTAATTAGGCTGATCGAGAACTCAATAGGTTGTGCTAAAAGAGGCTAAATTATTTTAAATCAATAAATGTACTTAAAGTTCTTAGATTGCCTGCTTTGTCATTAATGAGAATATAAAAGTCGATAAATTGAAATGTCTAGCATATTTTTTAGGGTTTTTCAAACTCAAGTACACATTTGTGCTTAATTCGGGTCTTGTTGGATACATTAATTCCTACTACTACGTATTGTTTGTTCCTGTTTGAAATGATTGTATCGGTGGTGTGGCAGCCAATGTAGTTAGTAAATTTGTCTATTGCTCGTCATTGAAACGCCATACAAACCCACAGCCGACAGTCCAGAAGCATAATCGATAGCAATTTAACTCACTAATGTAACTCTTTTATTTTTTCCTGTTAAGCATGTAATACGAAAAATAGTGAACATGAAAACCCAAGTCAAACAAACTTCAAGACGTCAAGATGCTATTAGTTCGTTTTGTTTGAAATTAAACTTAAAAATAAAATTAGTAGGTAATTAACAATTATAATATTCAAATGTCGACGAATAACACCTTAGATGTCCGTGACCATGAAAACTGAACGAGATAAAGTATTTTAAACGTAGAAAATAAGACATGGATCATTGAGAAATGCGAGATAAAACCCAAAATGTAATTATACCTATATCTATGACTCGCGAATACAGAAAAAAATACTATAGTCCAGTCATTTTAGGTCAAATTAGGTGAATATCTCGGTAAATCGACATACCTAGTATATTACCACGTAAAGCTTGTATTTTGGCATCCTAAAACTATTCTCAAAATTGAGATTTATTTGGACGGGCGTAATTTTTAAAGTCAGAGGTCAAATAAATACGATTAAATAAATCAAAATTTCATGGTTAACTAACAAAAAGGTAGTTTCCATTTTATTTTATGAATAGCACATCATCTTGCTACCAGACAAATTATGGTAACATTTGGTGGTTCTGGGAAACAAAAAGTTAAGTAATTAGCGTTTTAGAGGGAGAGAAGTTAGTTCAATTTGTGTGCACACAAACTGAGACGTAAATTAAATGTTTGTTAAACTATATCACTCACATTACACGCACCGCTCTGTTTAATGAAATAATTTTCTCTGTTTATACTTCTTCTACTTTATAATAACTGTTTCTCTATTTACAGAAAGAGGCAAATGGGACGACCAAATAAATGAATAGTTCTATCTATAGATCTATCTCTCCTCGGGTTATCGATCGATTTTTTCGTTTAGTAACTATTGACTAACTTTATTGTTATCAATAAAATATTTTGAAAAAAGATTATCGTTTACTTGTCAAAACATATTAATTCCAAAATACTTGTAATATTATACACAAGTCTTAGAGTGACAGTGATTATTGTCGAATTTCCAGCACTGGGCCCTACTAGTGTTTTAAAATATGAGTTAGCGAATAGAAGTTCAATTCTACTAATGTATTTTAAAGGATAAGACGTCCGGTGCATTCGTCTTGAGCGATGCACGGGTCTCGAACACCAGGCACCAGGCAGGCGGGTACCAATTTTTACTAATGAAATGTACTTACCATATGTTCACGATTGACTTCCACGGTGAAGGAATAACATTGTGTAATAAAATTTAAACCCGCAAAACTATAATTTGCATAATTACTGGTAGTAGGACTTCTTGCGAGTTCGCACGGGTAGGTACTCTGCCTTTTTCTGCCGTGAAGCAGTAATGCGTTTCATTTTGAAGGGTGGGGCAGTCGTTGTAACTATACTGAGGCCTAAAAACTCATATCTCATAGTGGGCGGCGGCATTCACGCTGTAGATGTCTATGGGGGCTCGGCTACCACTTAACACCAGGTGGGATGTGAGCTCGTCCACCATCTATGCAATAAAAAAAATAAACAAAAGAGTAACGTATGTAAGTTGCACGATTCTGTGAATGTTTATATTCGAGACCAGAAAGTCTTGCATGATAAGTTTGTCAGGCTATTAATCGGCAGTCACAATTTTAGTAACTAATTATTTAATTTAAATTTTACGACCGTAATCCGATATACACCGATATAAATTATACAGCTGCCGAAGTGATTCGTTAGAAACAGCTCACCTTTCTTAATGAATTTACAAGATTTTGAAATTCATAGAAATAATACGATAAATGTATGAAATGAAATTATTACCAAGATTAATTATTAACTGAGTAACCAGGAAGGTTATATCGTCATTGAATATTTAAGAGAGTAGCTTAGCTAATTATTATTCCGGTCAGATTCCGTTAGTTTGGTTAGGGAGCCCTCAAGAGTCTCTAGCGATTCCTTAAACAGGTTACCTAACCACATTTATATCGTCGACGGAACACAAATATTAGCATAATTAGTTCGTATAGCACGTTCCTTTCATACAAATCCTTACTTATCTAAATCTTTGTATGGGTAAAGATATTATTTGAGTTCTTGGCGAGAACGTACGAGAAATTCTATGTCTATAATTACAGTTTGTTTGAAATAACTTTTGCTGGTAATATAATAATTTTAACTGCTTCCCCACAAATGACTCTTCTTACGCGCATAAAGGGGAAGCTCTCAAATAAGAATCAATATTTGTGATTTACCTAAAATGCGTGCTCGCTGTGAATTAATCAAACAAATTTTCCTGGAACACTTTTGACGCTTAAGGGACCGCTTTTGTGTTCCAAATATTCTTCTAACGGAATCTTTATTTAAAATCTGTTATTAAACACTTAAAATAATTGAAATACTCTCTTAACAAAGAAAACTTTACGGGTTGAAAATATTTCGGTACGATTTTAAAATGAAAATATCTAAATGAATTTTGAGTTTCTTGGAAGATCTGGTATTTAAAGAATCAGTTTTTAAGATCTAAGAAACCCTTCATTTTTTACTAATTGGAGTAAGAAAATCAAAAGTATCTTGCTTGTTAACAGTTATAAGTTAGGTATATATTTCTTTGTGTTTATCAATGATATAATCAGTGTATATCCGTGTACTCGTACATATATATCAGTGTATATTAATTATAACTAGTCAGGTCATAAGTATTGTCACACAGTAAAAACTTTTCTTTTAAAATGCTGGCCACAAAAAAGTTTATTGAATTCGAATTTCGAATTGTTCATGAAAATAAAAATGTATACCTTTTGAAATTTTACTCATTTTTAAATATGGAGTGGACGCTTAAAGAAGACCGTGTTGCAGTTATTGCGTTGCATCGTTGCGGTTACGCGCCAATTCCAATTTCTAACATACTGAAAAATTTTAATATAACCAAAAGATTCGTTTATCGTACCATCAAACGATACAATGAAGACTCTAGTGTAGATGACAGGTCAAGAAGTGGTCGCCCTCGGTCTGTTAGGACTCCAGCAGTGATAAAAGCGGTTAAGGCGCGAATTCAAAGAAATCCTAAACGTAAGCAGAAACTGTTGGCCCTTCAGATGGGGTTAAGCAGAACCACGGTAAAAAGGGTGTTAAATGAAGACTTAGGGCTTCGGGCATATCGAAGAAAAACAGGACATCGTTTGAATGCTCGTCTAATGGACCTGAGACTGAAGAGATGCCGCGCTTTGTTGAAGCGGTACGCGGGAAAAAAATATCGGGAAATTCTTTTTTCGGATGAAAAAATTTTTACCGTAGAAGAGAGCTACAACAAACAAAATGATAAGGT